>JAHPZR010007058.1:0-25301 GCA_019787425.1 Platygyra sinensis | reverse complement strand
CTTTTAGTGCTGTATTTTGCCATGCTTCCATGTTTTACATTGTTCATTAGTCAATTTGTAAATTTCCTGTCAAAAAAAGAGTACTTCCTTCCCCCTTGGGCAGATTATGGGCGAAAGATGAATGCAGCGGTTATTTTAAGGAAAATACAAGATGGCGGACAAAGATTCACACTCCACTGCACTGAGTCGAGTGTTTGAGATGACGAAGTGCATTCAGATCCTTTGAGGCCTAGGGTAGCCGCAGAAGCAGGGGCAAGACGCAGTACTCCAGCGAAAGGGTATTGTGAACAAATTGATTTATAGACTGCGAGCAGTCTCTCTTTTGCTCGAAAATCCGTAGGGAAACACGGAAGGAAGAACTCGAAACAACAACTGCGTGCCAGCGTAATATGCGAAGCGCGAGCCGTCGTAGCGGGCGTCGAAGACGAGCGAAAAGAGAGACTGCACTGGTTTCATACAACGATTTGAACGCCCGGCACTCTGGTGACGGAGTATTTTGATTGGTTGCCCTCTGATTGATGACAGGTATCTGTCATCGATATTGCTTTGATGAGCTTCGGCGCGCGCGAAATTGTAGTAAACAAAGGAATACAATATGGCTGAGATCATGCAACGTGTATGCGAGGTGAAATTGGGGGGAATTAAACTAAAGAAGGAACAGGAACAAGCCGTAATTGCTCTCCTTGAGAAGAAAGATGTTTTCGCTGTTTTGCCAACTGGTTTTGGTGTGTAAAATGGGGTTGACAGGCCTACACGACTCCTACGGTTCGTGGCATTTGTACATTTGCCGTTTTCTTTTCGGTCTCTCGACCTTTTTGTCGCTTCACTCTTGTTATGAAGGGCACTTCGTATTGTTTTGTAAGGAGAAAATAGAGCCATTAGATCGTGTTATGGCAAATTTTAAGAGGTCATAGGTCTGCGTGATTTCCGCTGTTATCTGTGTGTCGCTTCGTTGCGTTTGACACCTCTATAATTTGCCATGTTTTGTGCATTGTTTTGACTCTTTTCTATTGCAAGATATGTTTTTAGATCTCCAAGATTTTGCTTTTGAGGGACAAACTATGACGTTTACCGTGAACTTGTTGCTTACTTGCATTATATATTGTGACGCCGGGCCCGGCTATAATTAGAACTGTTTGCAAGTACGGCAGATAAATTCTTTTCACGGGTATCATATTTGCCCTCCTACGTGTTTCTTCGGAGTCGTCGTAGCTTTACTTCGAGAAAGCTATACGTTTGTCTAGAGAAATTCTTATGTTTCTTGCAGCTATCTGATCAAGCTTATGTTTCTGGAGCTCGATGTATAAGTTTCTTTCTCCTTTGATAGTTCTAGTACCACAGGATTTGAATTCAACTCTTTACGCGCAAGTCTGTTGACTGTGTTGCATGTTGTATATGCCATTGTTCGGCTTAGTTCAGGCAAGACCATGGTTTCGATCCTCCATGTGGATCTCATCAGTTGCCGGTATTTCTAAAATACTCTGTACGTCTGAAGTTGCTAGCGCAAATTGATTTGAGAGAATTTCTTTCTTCGCCATTTCGACAGGACGTATTAAAAATATTTTCCGTACTGATGTACAACGCCTTTGGCTGTGGGTCTTTGGATAGTTCGCTGGACGTGCTTTTCGAGGGAAAATTCCCATAAACCGTCTTATTTAAACGAACACTTGCACAGACGACAAAAGTCAGCGATTGACGGCCGATCGTTATTTCTTTTTATAGCCCTGCTCGAAACAGGCTTCTTTGGCGTAGAACCACTCATCACATCTTGCAAATGAAAATTCGGTCTCCCGTGAAAATAATTTGATACCGGAGTATCATATTCAAAACTGGGCGTAGGTGTCAAAGTGTGAATGATGCGACCTGTCAAAGTAGCATCCAAATCGTTGTATGAAACCAGTGCAGTCTCTCTTTTCGCTCGTCTTCCGACGCCCACGCTACTCGCGGCTTCTCCACTCGCCGCTCGTATGTCACGCATGCCGTCACGCTCATTTTCCCTACGGATTTTCGAGCAAAAGAGAGACTGCTCGCAGTCTAATTGATTTAGCGACTTTGGTTAAAACGCAAAATTGTACAAAAATGCTTTCAAATGTTACTTTTGTTGTACAGATTGCATATTAGTTTGTATTGCGTGATCGTCCGGGTGACGGGAGTTCTGAATTAAACTGTTGTTGGTGACTAACGTTTTGGCAACCTGAGCGGAAGTTATCTTCAGAGTGAACTAAATAGTGTTTGTCAGTCGATGATGTTATAAGTCTGGTCCCGTTGAAAGCGATTGGTCAGTTAAACCATGATGGTATTGGCTGTTACCCTAAATAAGTGGGGGGGGGGAAAGGCCCCACGAGCCCCTCCCCTAGATCAGCTACAGAATCCAACTACTTTTCATTATTTATAGCGGAGCTCCGGCGGCCCAAAAGATAACTCACACAAACGCAACACTGGCAGAAAAGAAAAGAAGTGTCTTTTTTCCACTATCATGTGCATTTTGAATCTGAAAAAAAAATTTGCAGAGATAATTTTCCTCCAAAATTACTCTTTTGATTCGCATTTTAAATGTCGCTATAATTTTGCCAGAATCCACATCGCTATATACTTATGATGGCTTATAAGCAGGATAAGCAGAATTAGATGAGACTTTTTTCTGCACAATCACAACTTTGATCTGTGGTTTTACTTGGCTTTTGCAGCTTTCGTGTGTTTTACTATAAACCGAGAGCCGCAGAGATGTCTCGAAATGTTGACTTTTTCGTCGATACGCTCCTGCAGAGTAACGAAGAGAAAAGCCAAACGACGATTCTGGATTCGGACTGGGACTGACGGAGGGCAAAGGCCTGAGAACAAGATCGCCTTGACATAAACGGTTGGATTTAACGGTTGGATAGGTTCCGTGTAAACTCTGAAACCGTGTCGTTTTCGATGCGGTTTCCAGATCATGAAACCATTTCGATTGGAAACCGCGTCCGTGTAAACGTAGCCTAAGAAACTTGTTTTGTATTCGAGAAGTCATGCTCGCAGCATTTTACGTCATCGGGCAGAATGGCGAGACATATGCAAATATCAATGAGCTGTTACGGCGGGCCCAGAGGAGGTTGGACACGGTCTGAAAGGCATCATGGTTGGTCGTATTAGCGAATCACAAACGCTTTTTTATCGTGGTCATGAAATCAACATGGCGGGCTGCTAGGAAGAAGTGAGTATCAATATTGATCATTTTTACCTACTTGTTTTTAGCTTTGCGATTTCAAACCCACAGGACAATTTCTAGTTGGTACTGGGCTAGTTGCTGGAAACTTTTTGACTCTATTAAGAAATTAACTTACTTTGGAATGGATATTAATTTTGAAGTCTGACAAGTTTGGGTTTGAAGAGAAATCGACAAAATGTAACACCAACTCAAATTTCACGAAGCGTAACAAAGGCCGACAGTGAAGCACTCAAGTCAAGTCCTAACTTGTCTTAGAAATTAAGAATAGAGTCAAAAAGTTTCCAGCAACTAGCCCAGTACCAACTAGAAATTGTCCTGTGGGTTTGAAATCGCAAAGCTAAAAACAAGTAGGTAAAAATGATCAATATTGATACTCACTTCTTCCTAGCAGCCCGCCATGTTGATTTCATGACCACGATAAAAAAGCGTTTGTGATTCGCTAATACGACCAACCATGATGCCTTTCAGACCGTGTCCAACCTCCTCTGGGCCCGCCGTAACAGCTCATTGATATTTGCATATGTCTCGCCATTCTGCCCGATGACGTAAAATGCTGCGAGCATGACTTCTCGAATACAAAACAAGTTTCTTAGGCTACGTTTACACGGACGCGGTTTCCAATCGAAATGGTTTCATGATCTGGAAACCGCATCGAAAACGACACGGTTTCAGAGTTTACACGGAACCTATCCAACCGTTAAATCCAACCGTTTATGTCAAGGCGATCTTGTTCTCAGGCCTTTGCCCTCCGTCAGTCCCAGTCCGAATCCAGAATCGTCGTTTGGCTTTTCTCTTCGTTACTCTGCAGGAGCGTATCGACGAAAAAGTCAACATTTCGAGACATCTCTGCGGCTCTCGGTTTATAGTAAAACACACGAAAGCTGCAAAAGCCAAGTAAAACCACAGATCAAAGTTGTGATTGTGCAGAAAAAAGTCTCATCTAATTCTGCTTATCCTGCTTATAAGCCATCATAAGTATATAGCGATGTGGATTCTGGCAAAATTATAGCGACATTTAAAATGCGAATCAAAAGAGTAATTTTGGAGGAAAATTATCTCTGCAAATTTTTTTTCAGATTCAAAATGCACATGATAGTGGAAAAAAGACACTTCTTTTCTTTTCTGCCAGTGTTGCGTTTGTGTGAGTTATCTTTTGGGCCGCCGGAGCTCCGCTATAAATAATGAAAAGTAGTTGGATTCTGTAGCTGATCTAGGGGAGGGGCTCGTGGGGCCTTTCCCCCCCCCCACTTATTTAGGGTAACAGCCAATACCATCATGGTTTAACTGACCAATCGCTTTCAACGGGACCAGACTTATAACATCATCGACTGACAAACACTATTTAGTTCACTCTGAAGATAACTTCCGCTCAGGTTGCCAAAACGTTAGTCACCAACAACAGTTTAATTCAGAACTCCCGTCACCCGGACGATCACGCAATACAAACTAATATGCAATCTGTACAACAAAAGTAACATTTGAAAGCATTTTTGTACAATTTTGCGTTTTAACCAAAGTCGCTAAATCAATTAGACTGCGAGCAGTCTCTCTTTTGCTCGAAAATCCGTAGGGAAAATGAGCGTGACGGCATGCGTGACATACGAGCGGCGAGTGGAGAAGCCGCGAGTAGCGTGGGCGTCGGAAGACGAGCGAAAAGAGAGACTGCACTGGTTTCATACAACGATTTGGATGCTACTTTGACAGGTCGCATCATTCACACTTTGACACCTACGCCCAGTTTTGAATATGATACTCCGGTATCAAATTATTTTCACGGGAGACCGAATTTTCATTTGCAAGATGTGATGAGTGGTTCTACGCCAAAGAAGCCTGTTTCGAGCAGGGCTATAAAAAGAAATAACGATCGGCCGTCAATCGCTGACTTTTGTCGTCTGTGCAAGTGTTCGTTTAAATTAAGACGGTTTATGGGAATTTTCCCTCGAAAAGCACGTCCAGCGAACTATCCAAAGACCCACAGCCAAAGGCGTTGTACATCAGTACGGAAAATATTTTTAATACGTCCTGTCGAAATGGCGAAGAAAGAAATTCTCTCAAATCAATTTGCGCTAGCAACTTCAGACGTACAGAGTATTTTAGAAATACCGGCAACTGATGAGATCCACATGGAGGATCGAAACCATGGTCTTGCCTGAACTAAGCCGAACAATGGCATATACAACATGCAACACAGTCAACAGACTTGCGCGTAAAGAGTTGAATTCAAATCCTGTGGTACTAGAACTATCAAAGGAGAAAGAAACTTATACATCGAGCTCCAGAAACATAAGCTTGATCAGATAGCTGCAAGAAACATAAGAATTTCTCTAGACAAACGTATAGCTTTCTCGAAGTAAAGCTACAACGACTCCGAAGAAACACGTAGGAGGGCAAATATGATACCCGTGAAAAGAATTTATCTGCCGTACTTGCAAACAGTTCTAATTATAGCCGGGCCCGGCGTCACAATATATAATGCAAGTAAGCAACAAGTTCACGGTAAACGTCATAGTTTGTCCCTCAAAAGCAAAATCTTGGAGATCTAAAAACATATCTTGCAATAGAAAAGAGTCAAAACAATGCACAAAACATGGCAAATTATAGAGGTGTCAAACGCAACGAAGCGACACACAGATAACAGCGGAAATCACGCAGACCTATGACCTCTTAAAATTTGCCATAACACAATCTAATGGCTCTATTTTCTCCTTACAAAACAATACGAAGTGCCCTTCATAACAAGAGTGAAGCGACAAAAAGGTCGCGAGACCAAAAAGAAAACTGCAAATGTACAAATGCCACGAACTGTAGGAGTCGTGTAGGCCTGTCAACCCCATTTTACACACCAAAACCAGTTGGCAAAACAGCGAAAACATCTTTCTTCTCAAGGAGAGCAATTACGGCTTGTTCCTGTTCCTTCTTTAGTTTAATTCCCCCCAATTTCACCTCGCATACACGTTGCATGATCTCAGCCATATTGTATTCCTTTGTTTACTACAATTTCGCGCGCCGAAGCTCATCAAAGCAATATCGATGACAGATACCTGTCATCAATCAGAGGGCAACCAATCAAAATACTCCGTCACCAGAGTGCCGGGCGTTCAAATCGTTGTATGAAACCAGTGCAGTCTCTCTTTTCGCTCGTCTTCAGACGCCACGCTACGTACGGCTCGCGGCTTCGCATATTACGCTGGCACGCAGATGTTGTTTTAGAGTTCTTCCTTCTGTGTTTCCCTACGGATTTTCGAGCAAAAGAGAGACTGCTCGCAGTCTATAAATCAATTTGTTCACAATACCCTTTCGCTGGAGTACTGCGTCTTGCCCCTGCTTCTGTGGCTACCCTCAAAGGATCTGAATGCACTTCGTCATCTCAAACACTCCACTCAGTGCAGTGGAGTGTGAATCTTTGTCCGCCATCTTGTATTTTCCTTAAAATAACCGTTGCATTCTTCTTTCGCCCATAATCTGCCCAAGGGGGAAGGAAGTACTCCTTTTTTGACAGGAAATTTACAAATTGACTAATGAACAATGTAAAACATGGAAGCATGACAAAATACAGCACTAAAAGCTGAAGAAGTTTACAGATATTCTGCAGATATGTGAAAGTTTACTTAAAATATCTGTTAACTATCTGCAGTGCCTCCAGACATTATACAGATAGCTAAATCTTCATGCTGCATGCATAATGATGTTGAATTTTAAGTTCATATAAAACACTTAAGCAATAATCACCATTTCCAGTTTCAAGTGTATTATCTTTGCAAGAAGCAAATCTGTGCTTTACCTCCTACAACCCCACCCTGAATACACAGTTGTCCAAAAAATATATATCTAACATGTCCACCACAATGCACTGGCTAAGTGACTCAATCTTAAACATCTTTCAAAGTCTTAATTTAAACACCTCCATATTGAAATTGCTTTTTATTAAACTGTGTTTCGCAACTAAACATCATTGTGTACAAGATGTTATGGAAAGGAAAACTATTAGTCCTTAAAGATTTTTGTTGCTTTATTATGGAATGTGCACAAATTTACAGCTTTTCTGCTGAAGTCATTTGGTGTCAACATGACCACTTGCCACAGTTTCCTTTCATGCATACAGTTAATTGGTTTGAACCACAAAAGCCCAAACTGGAAAAGTTTAGGAAGCATTTACTAAAAAAATACTCTACCTCATACTTATAACTCTTACGATAATCAAAACATCAAGTAAAAAAAAGTTAACTCACGCGACAAAAACTTTGAGACCTGATGTTAGATTGGTAAGACCACAAAGTAGCTTTTTGTTGCAGGTGATCCTTAGTCTGTATCACACATTGGACAAACAGGAGTGTGTTCAGCAGGAAGCAACCAATAACAATAGTTGCAGTAGTAGAACAACTCTAAGGATTCTTTAGAATCTGCAAAGTAAGATTTCAATTCCCTCCAGGTTTCTATCGAGTACTATAAAATTAGGACGTGGAATACAGTGCAAATCAATCAGTTTGATCACATCAGCCAAAGCATCTCCTGTGAGCTTATGTCGATTCACTCTCGGAAAGCCAAAGAGGACAAGTTGGATAAACAGTGGCATCTTCATCTTTTCCTGCACTTTCACTTTCATTCATAGAAAATAAGCTATCATCATGATGCACTTCATGTGTTTCACTGTGTGTTTCGAAATCAGAAGAGATGTAGCTGCAAACGATCTCATCAGACTCCTGTAAACTCGAGTAAGTCTCTTCGATTTCATCAGCTTCCTCAGTGTTGATATTATTTTAGTCCTCCACATAGCTCAGACTTTCACCATCCTCATGCATCTTGTGAAGAAGATTGTCATTTTGTTCGGAAGACAAGCACATGTCCACGTACTCCAGCTGAAGGGGACGTATTTCAGTCAGTAAACCTCCATTAATATCATTGTGAGGAGGAATTACACTTGAAATCACTTTCATATGACACCTTAAACTACGTTTTGGTGGCACAGGATTATGAGAAGCACGAAAAGTGTTGTATCGCTTTCGTTTTCTTCCAGAAATCATGGCTGTTTCAACCCACGCAGATTTCGTTGTGTTGACAAAATGGAGGCACGGCCGAGCAGAGAGTGGGACCGAGAGAAACAAATGGATGTGATTGGCTGAGCGAAAAAATTTCACAGCTTGCCGGCAAGCTTTGAGCTTCGGCGGCAGTTTTGACTTGAATGCCTTGGCGTCGTTTTCACGTGTAGGAAGCACATTTATCACTGTGGATCTGTGAATTTCAGCTGTCTGTTCACCTGAACTTATCAGCTTTTAACAATTTTGAAAATGGTTGGCAGAACATCACGAGTTACTAAAGCTCCAACACGCTTTCAAGACGACGGTGGTAAGCTATCCTTCCTCGATCCAAAAAATAAGCTGGTCGTTTAGATGTGCCAGTTGCGAATCAGTTCCATCGAAGGTCGTTTTGATCGATAAAAGTCGATTCGATTGAAGGCAAGATTGCTTAAGTGTATTGAACTTACTATTTATCAAATGTGTTTCGCTCGAAACAATCTTCCATCGAACTGACTCGATACTGCCACAACTTGTGAACAAAATGGTGGCTTATGACTACAATATGTTCTCAAGGACTCACGCAAAATGACCTTTTCTTTAGATTTCTACCTGATCAAATTCGTAGAGGATGGTGCAAGAAGAGTCCTTAGCGAGACAAAATTAAAATACAACAAGAGCAGGATTGCCATGAGAAACATATTGGGAAGATACACAGACCAAAGGCTGGTTTCCAGCTATAATTCTTGCTTTTGGAGGTAAGTTTTGTGTCTGTTAGTACTTATTTTTGCTTATATACTTTACTGATCCTCTTCCAGTGGAACTTGGTAGCTACTGCAGTATAGTAGGCCCTAATAGAAGCTAATGAATGATCATTGCTTGAGAATGGAGTCAACAAGAAGCCCAAACTGCAGGAGTGTTCTTTTCCTTCTTTGTAATATTCAATCACGACTGATTTGCTGAATTACACATACAATATGTATATCTTTAAAAAAAAATACTCACCTGATTTCTTTAACTGTTACATTTTACTTTGACTTGCTGATCTGTAGTTCCTTCTAATTAATGATCACAAACACAATCTAAACAATTTTATTAACTGTCTCTAAGTAGAGTTCTCTAAAGTACTGAACAATTAACCCTTTCACCACCAGAGGTCTCCCTCTGACGAGTAAAATCGTCTGGCGTTAGACAGAGTAAAATCTATTAAGTCACCCTTGGTGGTGAAAGGGTTAAGAGATAGTTTTTTAACCCTTTCACCACCAGAGGTCTCCCTCTGACGAGTAAAATCGTCTGGCGTTAGACAGAGTAAAATCTATTAAGTCACCCTTGGTGGTGAAAGGGTTAAAAAGCGAAAGTTAACTTTTATTTCCTTAAGTTTTGTCAAAAACAAAATAATGCCATCTTGCACGTGCTGCAAATTTTATAAAGCTGAAGACCCTTTCAGCTGGGGAAATTCATGACAATCACTTTCTTTACACTGCTTATGCTAACACCTATCAAAATTGAGCAGCTTATATTAAGATGAATTCGTGTACAGTAAGAGATGTTTGAATTTTGCAAATGCAAAAGATTACTGGTCATTGCTTGGTGATTCCTCACATTACTTGATTTGCACACAAGGATCTGAAGCAGCTCCTAGTTATTTGCAATTTTGATTGATTAAATTTCCATGCTTGTTTTTCCAAATATTATTCTTAACAAGTTGAATGCTGGAAGCTTGTTTCCAAGCACACAGGGGGAAGTTACATGTTTTAATTCCGTATGGATTTCTGAAATTATAAGAATGGACAGTATGGCATTTTTGCATACTTTTGCATGCTTTCTGTAAGTTTGTGTGTACATTACAGGCTAGTAGGTACCAAAATGTTGTATACAACTAGAATATTGATTTGGAAATATGTGTTCCATGCAGTCACAGTTCAAGTTAGTATCAACTGTTGATATACAGTGTTACTGATAGTATGAATATTTCTCCTCCAGGGTTTGTTCTACATGTAGATGACAACAACTATGGCAAACAAGCAGGCATCATCTTTAACAAGACTGTCCAGGACAAGTGCTGTGGGGACTGTCGCGGTGTTTCCAAAGGGATCACCCTTTAGCTTTTTTAAGTGAACTTTTTTGGCAAATTAGACTTAAGTATTTATACTCTACATCCAGGGTTTTGTTTCTGTACTGCTGGTAAAGAATATGGAACAAGTTAGTGTGTTAGATGTATATTGCAGTACTTACACTGTACATAATTTTATTGGCTTTAAATATTGTTCATAGTACAATTTGATATTGGCTACAAGAGTTGATGTTAGCAAGAGCATGTGCATAGGTTTTGTAATATCTGCTCTTAGTATTTATTGGTTATTTAAATAAACAATTTTAAAACAGATTGAAGACTGATCTCTTTAAATCAATAAACATAATTCAGTGTTCACATTAATAGTTCAGGATGAATATAGGTGCACTTAATCACAGCACTGTGATCACCCTAGGCAACCCTGTGAATATATTCATGCTAATTATCCAGTCAACATATCTGCAGCAGACATTTTCTTGCAGATCTGCATGTTCTTGCATTGTTCACTATCTGTCACATATCTGTGACAGATATGAAAATGAGGCCAAATTCCTATCTGTTACAGATATGTCACAGATAGTTTTTTACAGATATATCACAGATATTTTACAGAACTGATATGTATATATGTCACATATCTGTCAGTTTGGTAAGGGATGCCTTTTCTTCCCGCGGAATTTATGCAACCCTCGCAAAGCTGCAAGATGGCTGAAGTTGTTAGGAACCGCTTTCGAGAATGGATTAACGAGATTTTGCAACAGCTTGCCTCACCAAATTTGGATTCGGATAGCCAGGAATCAGTTTTTTATCGTGTCGAAACTCTTTATAATACAATTGCGAGGTTCGATGGAGTTTATGGAATTGACGACAATATTGTTAACCATCTAAGAGAAGTGCGTGACTTACTCAGCTCCCATAGTCTTTCTTTTTCTGCATGTGGCAGAACGACTTTTCACTGGTCAGCGCGGTAGACCGAAATATATTTTGCCTCAAGAACAACTGGAATTTCTGGTAGAACGGCGGTTTAGTGTTCCTCAGATATCAAAACTTTTGGGAGTTAGTCCTTGAACAGTAGAAAGACGCCTGTCAGAGCATAGGTTGAGCATTCCACAGAGGTACACGGACATGAATGACAATGATCTAGATGGCCTGGCTAGGTGCATACTACGGGAGTTTCCTAATGCTAGTTACAAGAGAATGACTGGCTTCTTACTTGCTCGAGGAATACGACTTCAACAAAGTAGGATACGATCTGCTATGCAACGAGTCAACCCCGAGGGCTGTCTCTTGAGATCACTGGAGTTGAACGTATTGCACCGTCGCAGTTACCAGGTGTACGGACCCTGGGCACTGTGGCACTTAGACGGGAACCACAAATTAATAAGGTAATGTACAAAGTGTTTAGAGAATGCTTTTACACCTTGCGATAGCTCAAAATTAAAAACAAACTCGATGTCCCTAAAAAAAGAAAATAAGTAAATAAGCTTAAGTATTAAAACTTTCCTATGCTGCATGTATACTCCCCAGATGGAGAATTGTCATTCACGGCGGCATCAATGGGTACTCTAGAATGATTGTTTTTCTTGAAGCTGCCACCAACAACAAAGCCTTGACTGTTTTTCAGTGGTTCCAGTCAGCAGTGCAAACTTATGGCCTTCCATCTCGTGTAAGGACGGACAAAGGTGGCGAGAATGTGGAAGTAGCATGGTTTATGTTAAACCATCCTTTGCGTGGCCCAAATCATGGCAGCTACATTACGGGAAGAAGTGTGCACAACCAACGAATCGAGCGTTTGTGGAGGGATGTGTTCTTGGGTTGTACATACCTGTTTTACTATCTGTTTTATTATATGGAGAACTGCGGTATTCTAGACCCTTGCATTATGTCTACTTACCACGAATACAAAGAAATTTGGATCT
Source organism: Platygyra sinensis (assembly GCA_019787425.1). NCBI lineage: Eukaryota > Metazoa > Cnidaria > Anthozoa > Scleractinia > Merulinidae > Platygyra > Platygyra sinensis. The sequence goes on along the minus strand of JAHPZR010007058.1, from coordinate 13,091 downwards.
GTTTACTGTTGGTCACAACAGGGGCCCACGGAGCACAACGCCTCACCTGAGCAGTTGTTTATTCAAGGGATATTATCAGTAGCAGACAGTGAGCAGAGAACAGCAATTGAATTCGCTAATCAGGTAAAACTATTTCTCTTTCGCAAAATGTTTCATGTTATGTTTGGTAGGGAACAAATATTAGGTACTTTTGTTGTTGTTTTGGCAAAAATGCTGTCTAAACATTCCCTCCATAGTTATAGGTAGTACGTGAAGTCTACGACACAGTCACGTCACCACTTCACGTAATATTATTGTTGTTTCATTCTTGTTTTTATTCATGTCGTTAATTTTCAGAGTGAAATTGATGCATATGGCATTGATCTGGATGGACCTGCACCTTCCGTGGAATGGGATGGTCCAATTAATGATGATGTAGGAACTGTCGAAGTGCCTTCTACAGAATGTCCACTACAAAACGAAACATGGGAATTACTATCAGCTTCTATTGATCCATTGAACATCTCGGATGTCCATGGCGTGGACATATACCTGGAAACAATTAGGCTCATTCAAAACATGGTATAGTGTTGATGTGCTTAAACGTAAGGTGTTCAACAGCTTTCTTTCCTTCTTTTACTTGTTAAACTGAACAACTCACTAATGGCCAACAGATTTCTAATCAAAATCATTAGGGTCAAGCTACAACTCAACTTTTAATTAAATCATGTGATCTTCATGTTGCTACAAATATTGCTTGAAACATTTTCCAGGTAGCATGCAAAATATGCATAAGTGTAAAACAACAATAACTGAACGGTAACAGAAGTGTAACGTCATTAAATATTCACTGTTAACAAAACAAGGAAAGGAGTTTCGATTTTTTGCTCCTGAGTCTGAGATGTTAGAAGTTAACCTGTCATTGAAATTCCCTTGCATCATAATCATTTGAACTCTTTAGTCAGGTTACTCTTTAAAGGGACATAGTCAGTGTGCACTGACTGAAGAATAAGCCTGCAAAGACAGACTTGAAACATTTTCGAGATAGCATGCAAAATATGCATGGGTGAAAAAACAACAGTAACAGAACGGTAACAGAGGTGTAACTTCAATAAATGTGTTAATAAAACTGCCTACAAGAAAAAAAAAAGGTTCTGAGTTTTTACTCGTCCCTACGTCTGTGATGTTTGAAGTAACCTATCATGCCCAGTTAAAGAGATGAATATCCCCTTGCACCATATTTTGACGCTTTAGTAAGGTTACTCTTGAAAGAGACATAGTCAGCATGCGATTACTGAAGAATAAGCCTGTGAAAACAAGCTTTACTTTCAGCCAGGCTTGTTGCTTCCCGTGTGTCATCCAGCTGTAGCCAAAGTCGCTGTCCATATGGTGGCAAAACCTTCCATCCCGTCCAAAACGACATTAGATCACGCAGACCAGAACTAGCTGCAATGAGAAAAAATAACAAAGGCATCACTATAGTTGCTTTTATAAAAGCATCTAAACATGAAATTCCTCCTTGACAAGAACATTCATAATGGCAAATGTAACTTTTCAATGCTTTAACTTTTAGATGTTTGGAATGTTTACTTTTCTTTAGCAGTAAAGACACGAGGTGGTTAACCACTGTTACCCTACAACTGAAATTACATAGGGTAACGAAAATCCTGCTTCTGGAATTATCAATCCCCCATACAGTATCTGAGGAATGAAATGCTTAAGGGTGAATGGGTTAAATTCGCTGGGGAAAAAAGAGGTATTGAAAGAAGAATAGAAAACATATAGGAGACATAGCTGAGGTAATCACCTACCTTCTGCTTCTCTGCTGACTTCATCGATGAAGCGATGCAAGAATCCCATGATAACTTGCCCTTGGGGGTGGTTTTCATCCTCAATGGAAATCCTACCCTTGAGTTCTTCTTTGTCAATTACTGACTCGCATTCCCTGGGAAACACGGCTGCGGCCATTTCCTTGTGTGCCTTTAGGTAATTAACAAGGGAAAGCTCATTCATTCCTGCAGCAAGATCTTTGAGTGCACGGTGGCGCTTTTCGATCACATTGTGCAGCATTATCTGCTGGAGAGCCAAGTGCCGTTTCTCTCCCCTTAGCGGCACTTGAAGTACTGACGCTTCATCACGATAAGGCAAGAGGAATTCTTTAAGTGCATCTGAGGGTTCTTCATCCTTATCTAGACTTAATAACTGCAAAACCGGTAAATTGCTATGGTGTTGTTGTGTTTGATTGTTCTTTATTCCATTAATCTGATAAATGTACTACGCGTACATGTTATACATACACTGTACTAACTGCGACTGATATAAACTCGATCACGTTGCTAAACTAGTTATAGCTCTTACGTAATCAATCGTTAAACATTAACTGTGATCAAGATACGACATTCCTCCCTTATCTTAGTACTTTAATTATCCTAGAGATTAATAGGTGTTCAGGTGAATCTGTCCAGTGTTCAACTGTAATTCCATTGAATAATTATTACGAATTAGATTCTCAATATTCGATATTCTCAATGTTCAGTGTTCGATATTGATCTCAATGTTTTACTTAGCGTTCAATCATGATTAAAATCAATGTTCAACAGAAACAAATAAACAAAGATCAAAGTTCTCCCTTTTTTTTCTTCATGTCGCTACGTAGTCTTTAAGGTAGGCTGGTGTAGACCTTTGCCTTGCAGATCTTCTAGGCGCTGGTTGTCCTGGAATTGGAGTAGAACTGTGAGATGTTGGGGCTTGTGGTTGCCTAGTGACTCCACAGGGCGGTGTGGCTGTGGTTGTGTGATGGCGGTGAATTGTGATGTCGTCGTCATCTAAATCTGGAGTGTCCACTTGACTCTGTTTCTTTTCCCGCTGGACGAATAGCTTTACATGTGATATATTTCGCCTGTGCTGTGTTCCGTGACCATCTTCAATGATGATTTGAGTACCATGGATCTTTACGATTTTCATGGGATTCCTGTGGAACTTCGTGGAATATTTGTTGGTGTGCCGTTGTGTGACTAGCACGAAGTCACCTATCTTGAGGTTTCTGTGAGAGGCGTGACGTTTGCGGTCAGCATATGCTTTTGCCTTGGCCTTTTCTTCGGCATCTTTGGAGCGGACGATGGAATCCTTTGTGTTCTTCTTTGCTGGTACACTTGGTAACTTTGTTCGAAGTTCCCTTTGCATTAGCAGTTTGGCTGGGGTTTCGCCAATCATGCGATGTGGGGTGGTACGATAGTTTAACAGCATTGTTGGGAGAGTTTTTCTCCAATCTTTACCTTCGATGGTAGCTGTTTGAATGTGTTTCTCGAGGACCTTGTTGAATCGTTCTACCTGACCGTTGGCTTGTGGCCAATACTCTGTGACTGTTGTGGCTTTTACTCCCCAGGATGCAAGGGTTTCTTTGAACTGGGTAGATGTGAAATATGATGCGTTGTCTGTCTTGATTTCTTCAGGGTAGCCATGCTCAGCGAAGACTGCATCAAGCCAATTCAGAAGAGAAGTTGATGTAACTGACTTGAGGATCTTGACAGAGGGCCAACGAGAATAATAATCAGTGAGGACTGCTACATATTCTCCTGTTGGGAAGGGACCACAGATGTCCAGGGCAAGTTTAAGCCAAGGTTGATTAGGCAGTTCTGTCGGTTGCATTGGCTCTGGCCGTGGGGGTCTCGCTGTTGTCTGGCATGGATGACAAGATTGGATGTGATCTTCTATTTCTTTGTCCATGTTAGGCCACCAGAGTTTGGCTCGCAGGCGCTGTTTGCATCTCGTCATTCCTGCGTGGTCTTCGTGGGCCAATGTAATTGCTTGTTCTCTGAGTGTAGAGGGGAGCACAATACGAGTTCCACGAAGAAGGATACTATGGTCCGTGATGCACAGTTCATCGGCAATAGTTTTGTAGGGTGTGGCCATTTTGTAGACTTGGTTACTGGTGAGTAATTCTCGGACTGCGCGTAACTCTGGGTCTTCTAGTGATGCTTTTTGGATCTCTTCGACGCTCATTGCTCTAGGAGCGAGGTGGTTTGTCAAGTAATTGACGTAACGGTCAGCGCAACTTTCCATGTTGCTTCTTGGATGTTGATTTGCGAGGCGGGAAAGCGGGTCTGCTAGGTTGGTTTTTCCCGGTCTGTATACCACTTGAAAGTCGTACTCTTGCAAACGGAGACGCCAACGTTCTATTCTGGCTGGTTGAGGCTTGCTTGTGTTGGTTGGTTTAGCTGCATAGATGTGTTCTAGGGGACGGTGATCAGTTTCCAATTCAAATTCTCTGCCAAAAAGGTACATGTGAAAGTGTTCGCAACCAAAGACAATTGCCAGGGCTTCTTTTTCGATTTGGCCATACTTTCTCTCGGTGTCGGTAAGGGACCTACTTCCATAAGCGATTGGACGGAAGGATTTGTCAGTCTGTTCTTGGAGGAGAACTGCACCAACTGCCCAGGGTGAGGCATCTACTACCACCCGTGTTTTCGCGTTTAAGCTGTAATGAGCTAGGATGGGGGAGCTGGTGAGTGCCTGTTTCAAATTCTGGAATGCTGTTTCGTGTTCCTCGTGCCATTCAAATGAGGTGTTGGCTTTTGTTAGCTGCCGGAGGGGAAACGTGAGCGTACTGTAATCTTGAATGTATCGCGAGCAATAGTTTGTGAGACCTAGGAATGATCGAACTTCTGATGCATTGGTAGGATGGGGAGCTTCCGCTATGGCTTTGATTTTCTTCTCATCGGGCTGGATGCCATTGGCTGAGACGATGTGTCCGAAGACGTTAATCTGTGGCACAGCAAAGGAGCATTTAGGTAGCTTAAGAGTGATGCCACTGTCTTCCAGTTTGGTGAGAAGTTGGTCTAGCTGATTCAGATGTGTGGTCTTGTCACGTGACCATATCCAAATGTTGTCTGAGATGTTGGCGGTTCCTGGAATTTCTCTGATTAGATCATGGATGATTTCGTGAAAATGTTCTCCTGATGGGGAGGCACCCATTATGAGGCGAGTGAAACGATGCGGGCCATTATCAGGTGTAGAAAAGGCAGTGATATAGCGTGATTCTTCGGCCAATGTAAGTTGCAGGTAACCTTGGGAGAGATCAACTTCGGAGAATATGGTTGCACCTTCCATTTGTTGGAGGATTTCGTTAACTGTGGGGATTTGTACCCTGCGCCGTGTGAGGGCGGTGTTTGGCATTCGCATGTCTAGAACCAAACGAACATCTCCATTTTTCTTAGGGATGGCTATAAGGGGCGATAACCAGGGTGTGGCTCCATGGACTTTTTCAATGATGCCTTCGTTGCGCATTTCCTCAAGTTTGGAGTTGACCTTTGATTTCATGCTGTGAGGAATTCTTCTGGGCGGTTGAGCCACTGGGGTGACACTTTCATCGATTTCCAGCTTCACTTGGGTGTTTTTCAGATTGCCTGTTCCCATGAACAACTTGCAGTGTTTAGTGAGGATTGCGTGAACTTGAGAGTCCTCATGTTGTATCGTGATATTGTTGAGATTGACGCTCAGAAGATCAAGTGCTGTTGATGAATCAAAACCGAGGAGACATCTGGAGTTGCTGTTAGAAACGAAGAAAATCGCTTCTGTTGATTTTCCGCTAGAGGTAGAAATAGATGCGGTGAACTGACCAGCGATGTCTAAGGGCTGCTCGGTGCCATAGGCATGGATTTTGACAGATGAGGGTGTTAACCGGAAGTTGGCATTTTTTTCTTTGATGCGATCCACAATTGCGTGATTGAGCACGTTTACGGAAGCGCCAGAATCCACGATGACTTTCACTGGTACGCCATTGATTGTTACGGTGGTTTCGGGATGTTTGCCTGCGTTGTGGATGGTGAATAAGTATTCATCATCTGTCTCACTTGAAGAGGGTTCGGGTTGCGTGACTTCACCCGTCACGTGTTGGACGCCATGTGCTTGCGGTTTACTTGACAGACAAAATTTGGCGAAATGATGGAGTTTGTGGCATTTGTGACATTCTGTTCCTTGAGCTGGACACGAACGCATTCCGCCTTTGTGTGGAAAACGACCACCGCAATTTCTGCAAGTCGTGGTTGATTGTTTTGGTCGCGAAGGCGGTTTCTGCTTTCTTCGATTGTTATGTAAGCCGTTATGTGAGCCATCTTGTTTTCGACGATTGTTGCGTAAACCATTTCCGAAAACACGTGAGTTGCCGTGTGGAAAACGTGACTGTGTTTCCACTGCATTTACTGGTAGTGATGGCGATTGAGAATTTTCTCCTTCGAGCTTTTTAGCTTGCTCGTCGGTGCGTTCAAGCGATCTCCCATGATTGAGAAGCTCTTGTAAGGTGAAGCTTTCTCGTAGGGCTCGTCGGCGAAGACGTTTGTCCCTTGTCTTGTGGATAATTTGGGTTCGGATTTCGTCATCCGTGTTGGTGAAATTGCAATCGGACGCTTTTGTTTTCAATCGACGGTAGAAGTCGTTGAGCGTTTCGTTGATTTCCTGCCTGAGTTCTCGGAACTCGAAGACTGCCAGGTCTTTATTTTGCATGGGGTCAAAGTGCTGGTTGAGAGCAGTGATGGCAGATTCGTAGGTTGTGCCGGTGTCCGGTAAGATGTCGAAAACATCGTTTGTTGCATCGCCTACGTATGTAAGCAATAGGCCTCGACGAATAGTCGGGTCAAATTCTCGTAGACTTAGGAGAAGGTTTTCAAATCGACGCACCCATTTCTTCCATCGTTGCCCAACCGTGGAAGGATCTGAAGAGGGGTCGAACGGCTGAAATGGCGGTAATCCACTTCGAGGCGTAGCGGCAGTGGCTGTTGCGGTTGAATTTGTCGTAGTTGAAGTGCCTGAAGAAGTGGAAGAAGTTGAAGCAGGCGGTGGGTCCTGTTCACCATCGGACATTTCGGTTGATCCTCGTCGCCAATGTTGTGTTTGATTGTTCTTTATTCCATTAATCTGATAAATGTACTACGCGTACATGTTATACATACACTGTACTAACTGCGACTGATATAAACTCGATCACGTTGCTAAACTAGTTATAGCTCTTACGTAATCAATCGTTAAACATTAACTGTGATCAAGATACGACAGGTGTTAATAATGTGAATGAACAATGAAATGCTTCTTACGACAAATTATAAACTTATTGTGTCGTTATTAATGTATGCACCTATTTGGAACACACTTGTGCCTTTTTTCAAATATAAACCGGACAGTACAAGTGCCATGTCAAACAAAATTTAACCATAATAAATATTGTTAGTAACACTAACATGTTGCTGAAACATTACACAGAAATATGTAAGTAACGTCGGTACAAAGCAACAGCAGCAATACGAGTACCTCCTTCAGGGCTTGTCGAAGGTCATAATCTGGGATGTCCTCAATGGTAACAGCTTCACTGATGCTTTCACGAGTCCAAAATTCAAGCACTGCTGGGGAAAGTCCATAAAGTGGTGGTCCTCCATGCAAGAAAGAATGTACAATCATCCGTCCAACACTAGTGTACAGTCCAGAATTACACAGTAACGCATTTGGGACTGGAATTTTGTGGTCAGTCTCGCCCTCAAATAACATAGTCAGCTGCTCTGGATCATCCAGGTAAAGACCATTTTGAACAAATCCCATTAATATGCTAAAGAACTCTCTGACAGGTCCCTCACCAACTGCTCTTTCATTTTCAAATTTCACTCTAAGGTTTGAGCGAAAACATGGGTTGGCTTTCTTATAAATGGATAAAACATCTGCAGTGAACTCCTCCGTCATCCGATTTACAAAGATTCTCAGTGGTGGGCCATTTTCATCCAGAATTTCTTGTTTGTACTGTGCAACAGGGTCAGTACAGGAACTGAGAGTACTTGAGGATACATTTGCCTCGAATGGTGATTGCATGAGGTCACTGTCTTCTTCTGTATAGTGGTCATTACCCGAGTCCCCACTGTTCATTTGGGCACCTTGCAGAAGAAATTGCGAAAAAGGAGAGTTCAGTAAATTATCTGTTATGGGACTTTGTAAAGCTTAGGTCGTGATAAGTATGCTCCTCTTAATCGAATGAAATGCTCTTATTACAAATGAAATGAAATAACAATTTCAAAACCGAATGAAAAAACAGATAAGTAGAAACGTCTCCAATGAAGGATCCCATGGTAATCAGAAAAAATTATGTTGGAGCAAAAAACTGCAAGCAACCTTACCACTGCACAATAACAAGGACCTCTGCTTTGTTGTAATAACATCACAGACAGGTAAAGTTCAGAGATCTACCATTATTCACTTTGTACATTTAAGCAATAAACTTGTATAGATAGCTTACATGTCCCGGCAGACCACGGGATAAGCCTTGATGCAGCCACACTTTTATCTCCTCCACTGTCTGCCAAGATTTCTTGGATAGTGTCTGTACTTTTGTCTGGAAAAAGTGCACTTAATTCAGCCAGAGGATCAGATTCCTACAAAAAATATTAAAATAGTAAGGGCATCCATATTCTGCAGGAATACCAGTGAAAAGCTCCCAGCCATATTTGTCACCAGGATAAAAATTAATATTTCTTAAGGAAAGTTATGAAGTAATATCGTTCATTCCAGAACAGCAGCAGTATCATTGATCATCAATTTTAAGGTCCACCTATTTATTAGCTTTCAGCTATTTAGTGTCACCCTTACTAAATAAAGTGTTTACTTACTGGCTGAATAATTGAATGACTTAATACTTTCAAGACCTGGTAATGAATATTATGCTAGATTTCAAAACCTGCATCACTGAATTACAAAAAAATCACTGCATTAAAGGTAGGGTGAAGGTCAGTCATAACATGTAACACAATCATTATTTTTTTTACTCAAATAAATTGCAATGGTCCATTCAAATATCTGAAGAGAAAACAAAAATTGTTTTAACAATTTTTGTTAAAATTAAAATTGCTGATGTCAACACATTTGCAATTTTGCGGGAAACAATGTTTTTAAAGTTGAAGTGGAAATACCTGGAGAGAATCTTGATTGCTCTCAGAAGGCAATTTATCCTGTGAGCTACTATTGGCCATTGATGGGAAGTGACACTGGTCTTCAAGATCATCCTGGTAAGTAAGTGGTGTACGAAGTATAAGAAGTGTAAGAAGTAAGTATAGCGTAGTAAATTTGTAAGTATAATAGAAGTGCTGTAAGTAGTGTTAGCATTAATCCTGTAAATAAAAGTGCATTGAGAAAACAAAAAAAAGATTTTCCTACTAAAAATGGAAGTATAATTCAATTATTAATAGACTACTAATTTCTTAATATCATTACAATGTAAACTATTCTAGAATCTCGGCACCTGAACCATTTACCTTAGATGCTAGGTTGAGTATGTTACAATACTCAGGACACCTACATTCTTCCACACAAAACACATCGTGTAACAACTAAACTGTACCTGACTAGATGTAGACGGCACCTCCCAGGGGATGTCATGTAAGTCATGTGCAGGGCATACAAGCATGTGCTGTTTAATGGCTGTAACAGGCATCATGACTTTGCACTTCACACATTCCACTTGAGGTATATTATCCCCCACATGACGTGAATCATGAACACCACTCTCCTAATACAGAGCAAGTCTCATTTTTAAATTTTGACTTCAAAATTGAGGTGGCTGTAGTACATTGTAGGTTCTCTTCATTTTCGACTTGGTGAGATTGGAAAAATGTTGATGCATTACAAACAACCGAAATTGAATGCTAGATATTTCATCTTGATTAAATCCTGCACCAAAAAATTCGGTTCTCTTTTAGTAATATCTTAAGTTCTCATGAGATATATGCAAAAGGATAGGGACAACAACTGGAAGTCAAAATACAATGATTATGTAGTGTAAAATGGATAGCAAATAAACAAGACCAGAAATTAAAGACAACAACAAGTGGTGCATCGCTATTCAAGATATAGAGAGATGCAATTTTCAGGAAAAGTATGGTTCCTCCTTGCAGTAACACTTTCGCCAGCTGGTTTTATTTTTCATTCATCAAAAAGGGTTAGAAAATAACCGTTCAATACTTTAGGTCAGTCTATAATTTCCAGCACATTTAAGCCTCTTAACTGCACGTACCTCTGACGGTGAAGTGTCTAAACTTCTCTGCAGGGGGCGTATGTAAGCAAGAGCTTGGCCAAGGCCCGATTCATTTCTTAATAAATTTACACTGTAACCAGTCGACGTTGGAGGCTTCAGGACGCACAAACCGCGCACGGAAGTCGACATACCAGTTCTTAAAATTTCAAATCCGCCTCCTTTATCCAGTTTTGGGTACGCTTGCTCCAGCTTCCCTTTTACTTGTACAGCATTATCTCTAGAACCGAACACGATCTTCTTTCTGCCGAGACCGGCCAACTGTAACTCGGACTTTTCACTACGTGACGGAGCACTTTCAGCTGCACAATCAGCCAGACAGAAGAACTCGTGTGTCCACGTTTCCTTTGGGACATAAAAGCCACTCTTTTGGCGCGTCGCTGGTGGAGGCCGTGATGGTCAAGACTGATTCCGTGATGAAGCCGAATACCCGGCGGAGAGATTTCTAAAATTCTGCATGATAAGCCCTTGCCTGTTGCTGTCATTATTCTGTCGAGCAGAGTCGTTATTCCGCCGACTAGAACCACCATTGCTTGCATTTTGTACTCCTTGCTGCATTGAAGATCCATGATTTGGCTCATTTGAAGCACCTGTAGCCGAAACTTTGTTGGATTCTTCAAGTAAATTTTGCACAACGCGAAGAAGGCTGACCGCCCTCTCACGAGGCGTGCGAGAATAACTGCTGCCTTCAGCCATCTTGCAGCTTTGCGAGGGTTGCATAAATTTTCTTTCCGCGGGAAAAACATGCATAATTAAATTATCACTCGCCCCAGACTATAGCGGTCGAGCTCTCTGAAGTCCCGGATTAAGACGAACATAATTCGAAACAAATAATTGTACCGTTGCAGTTATGCCCTCTGTGGCAGACATGTCCTCTGACGTAATGTGAAATACTGAGCCAATCATATCACGCATTCTATCTAATAACACGCAGCTTGAGACTGGTAACTAAACTCCGTTGCAGTTCGGTCTTCGAGCAAAACTGATTTTTCGAGGGGTAGGCCACGGAAGCAATATTGACCTTGTAATTATGTTTTGACTCTGAACGGAGATATGCAACCGCTATGTACAAAAATTGCATTTACCTTACAGGATTTCTTTCGCAAATTGACCGCTGAGTGTCTTTTCAGTTCGATCGAAGATTTATAAACAGTGGTTGCTCTCCGATGTGCGCTGAATTGCGTGTTCCCGGCCAGCCAATATTCGGCATTTTAAACTCAGCGCTTCGATTATCCTCAAATCGTTCAGATCATTCAGTGTTATTACAGAGGCAAAACGAAATTCCCTGAATCTCTGAGGAGCATTGTAACTGATTTTAATTTCGGTGCTGTAAAATTGCCTCTCAATCTGCCCAATATTTCTTTATTCCTAATCCTGCTAATCTTGTCACTCGCACGAAAGCCGGTTCGCGGAAGCCCTCTTCTCAGTATATCATTGTTGAGGCTGACTGAACCTTTTTGGATAAGCCATGTCTCCTGGTTTTTTTTTTTTGGCATCGGACATTTATTACAGAAAGTTTCTTGCCGAGTAGATTTTATGACCGGAGTGCTTTATAACAGTTACTGGTTGGCTTTGCTTTATAAACATCACAGAGCGCTTTGTGGCCTATTCAAAACACCACAAAGCACTTTGTGGTGTTTTATTTCGGGATTTAGTATTGAAAACTGGATGGCCCGTTTATTCGCATATATCTCACAGCTATTTTCTGAAATAACTTGGTTTCTCTCATTTAAAACACCACAAAGCGCTTTGTGGCTTATTTAAAACACCACAAAGCGCTTTGTGGCTTATTTAAAACACCATAAAGCGCTTTGTGGCTTATTTAAAACACCACAAAGCGCTTTGTGGCTTATTTAAAACACCATAAAGCGTTTTGTGGCCTTTTTTTAAACACCACAAAGCGCAATGTGGTCGTCATCATTATCATAGCGATTACAACTTTAAACTGGCACAGGGACTCCCTTAGATTTTCGCAAAGACCCCCTACATTAATTATGCCTGCATTTTTTTTGACTGATTCGTTTTTTCACTATTGCTGTTTGAGTTTAGTGTGATAGTTGCATACATAGTTAATGTACGCCGGGGCTGTGTGGAAATCGTAACGGGAGGTTACCCGAGTATTTTTAAAGATACCTCTGAAAGGAACCAATTTTCGCAAACTTGCGGAGGCAGGTTTTGTTGAACACTATTTAAATTCTTTTTTAGAAAGAAATCTCGCTGAATCTTTAATGTAAGACATGATACCCTTAAAAGCACTCGTTATGGTTATCAGATAAAGCACTGACTGCTAGACTAATGCGATTTGCATTCCCAGGATCAGTTCGTACAAGAAACATGGGAGCCCCTTTTTTTGTCGGAAGAAACGATGAAATAAAAGCAGAAGTGCAGGTTGAAAATATGGAGTTCAGTGATTTCTCAGCAACATACCAATTGTTTCCGCTGGAAAATCTAAGAGGGATTTATTATGTCCATTAATTTATAGCTCTATTGTTAGTCCTTGTTTGTAGACACACCCCTCATGAATATAGCATTGAACATGGAATGAAACTTCCGTCGGACACTGATATGGGTATTTCTTTTTTTCAGAGGGGGCAGCATACCCTAAAATATGATGATGTTCATGAAAAATTCAGTTTGTTGAAAATACAAGATTTAAAGTGGTTCCTCAGTATTGCATTGCGCATTCCTACTGTGCACGATTTTTACGTCATTAGCGCGCGCAAATGAGCGCGTGGTCGAGCGCGTGCACATACATAAGAGATTTCCCTCAGGCTGAGCTGAACAGAGAAATAAATGCTTGTTTTCTCTGAAACGAGCACGGTGACCCATATTTTTTATTTCATAATTTCAACTGAAGAACGCGGTATCTTCAATAACTGACCCAACATAGCAGAAATCTATGGCTACCTTTTTGGCAAATGAAATAAATTCTACAGGGGGAGACATAACGGGCCGAAAAGCGCATGTCCAAAAAATGCAGGGTATTTGAAGACATTTTTCCGGGACGTAGATGAATAAACAATCAAAGAAAGTCAGACTGTGTGATATAAAG
>JAHPZR010007057.1:0-11914 GCA_019787425.1 Platygyra sinensis | reverse complement strand
AAGCAAATATTTCATCGTTACAAGTTAAGGTTTTGTAAACAAATTGAAGTATAAACTACCTAACGCTAAAGTGCGCGAAGTTTCCACCAAAAGTCAGTAATTTTTAAACTTGAAAGTAGGGTTTAAAGTTAGTAATTATCATGATTGTTCACTGTATAGTTTAATATAAGTAGATAAATTTTAAGGAGGTAATTACTAGATTCTAAATAATGGAGCTAAGAGCAATAATAAATAAACGCAAAAAAAAATTAGGCTTAAAAGTGAAAATAGGACCATTTGGAAGAGAGGCGAAAGGCAAAAGGATCTTAACAAGAGTGCAAGGACAAGTTTGACAGTCTTATTTAAGAAAAGTTTTATTCAAAACCTGAGATCAAATATCAATGTACAGTCAGACTTAATTCCTGAATCTTGCATGCTTTATATTGTCTTTACCACCCCTTTTTTATTTGCATAATTAACATACTTTTACCTCTTTTTTTTATATTTATACTTATGCAAAACTTTCTCTTCATTTTTAAGCTTGATAATGACCAAAGTTCGGTCGAAACGTTCCAGCCCGCGCTTTTACCGTTAGCTTTTGCTTCAAATATTTCTCTTCATTGAAATGCACTTTAGTAGTCAAGAGTTTGCGTTATAGCTGATATTCTGCTGGATCAGTCAATAGACCAAAATACGACATTAAACTGGAACTGGGCAATTCTTTGTTCTCAAGCGTAACGTTTTCTGACATCCTAGAACTGGGTGTCTACTGGTACAATGGAAAAATCAGAGCGCCCGTAGTATCTCTGCTATTTCATAACAATCGATATGGAAACCACTCGCTGATAGCTCCCTGATAACAAATCTTGCCAGTAATGTCTTTTGACCCAGAATTTACTTTTTAGCAATTGAAAGGATAGCGTGTTACCTATTTAAGGAGGCTTACAAAGAATCTATTGCAGAGAAGCATTGATTTTTTTTTATTTTCCTGTTTTTCTAGGGACGCTTTGCACCAGTTTCCTACCTAGCTAGAGTCTTACATTAAAATTCAAGATGGCGGCCATGGGGGCATCTTGCCCTGAACGCGTCTTCTGAGTACGAACAAGTTTGAATCAAACTGAAAAGTGTATATTTCCGTAGATAATTTTGTGAAAAACTCATTCATGAGACAACAAATTAAATTAGAAGTTATAATCAGGTATCAGTAGATAGGTGTCTAGTCACTAGTAAGTGATCAAGATCTAATTTCCCTTTACAAGGTCAATTCATCTCAATTGAGTAGACAGGTAATGAGAATAACAAAAATCATCAGCAAGGAGATATTTTCAAGTGAAAAGAGAATAAAATAAAAATTTAGAAATTTAGGGAACTTGTTGTCTTTTTCTAGTTTCTCTTCGATAGAAGAGAGAAATGCGTTTGCCATGACAAGCCACAACAAGCTCCCTGAATTTTAAAGAAGGTACGTGAATGACACGTTTGTTACGATCGGAAAAATGTACCAGAAGCACAGGATTTTGTATCAACGCTTAATAGCTGTCATCCTTCCATAAATTTCACTATGGAACTAGCATCTGACAGCAAATTACCATCTATCGGTATGGAAGTGCTCAAGAGGGGCTACAACTGTTGTTTATCGGAAACCAACTAACACCGGCCTACTTCTTCACCACCAAAGCCATGTCGATAAAAGGTACAAGAAATCGCTACTCAAGTCCATGTTAAATCGTGCGTTCCATCTGTCGTCCACATGGGAGTCTATCAAATCTGAATGTGATCATCTCAAGGTGATGTTTACTAAACATGTGGCTGATTTACACGGTAAAAAGTCGTCACTGGAAGAACGGTCACATACTCCTCTACGAGTCATCTTTTACGTAGCGTTTATATCAAAAGAGTAGCTCTTTCAGACCACACAAAAAAATTGGCCAGCTGGAGTTCGCTAATTTTCTCTATGTCCCTTTTATTCTTTTGAGGGGTAGTGATGTATGCTCAATGCTATCAACTCCAGTTGTTTTCGACCAAACGTACCCTGTTTCTGAAGATCTCCCATGTGCTGAGTAACTAGTTCTCTGTTTTTGATTAACCCTCATACCACACAGAGCTTTCCTCCAGGTAAAAAGGCGCAGTGTTAAAGTTAAAGGTTATTTGTTTATGCAATAAAATGTTTAAGTAAATAGTAGAAAAAAATAGGGGTAAAGAAAGTCCTCGATTGCGTTTGTACTGGTGCTTTTTTCTGCCAGTTTTGATGTCCAATTGTAATCTTTATTTGCGATATGTAACAATCACTTTGTTTAGGTAGTCGTGTGAAAAGTAAAGAACTTTATTCTACCATCTTTCTGTTGAAAGAGAATTCAGAAGTCTGCTGTCGGCGTCATTTTAGTGATATTGATAGCTTTGAAATACATTTGTAATTGATATTGATCTAGCAATGTGTTATACTGTATGGTAAATCTCATAAAAGAGTCGCACACAAGGCAAGAAAAACTAGTTATTTGATGGATATTCGAACCGAGATTTTGCACAATAAAGGTTAAATTGTTACAATGCTTGGATGTGTGCCCCAGTCAAGTTACTCCGAAACGACCTGTCTTTAAATTTTTTTCAGGCGAGCCATACCACAGGTGGTTACAGGATTTTAGATTAGGGGATTTAGATTAAAACCGCCGAAGGTCGTCTCCTGTAGCGGGTTCCGTGGGCATCCTCCCCAAGTAATTGAATTCCTCGGAAATGAAATTTTTGAAATTCAGAGACTAAGTCAGCTATTACAGCTTGTGGGGACTGATAGTTGAGCACGGGGCGAGTGTTCAAAGCAAGAGTAAATTGACTGTTTACATTGTAAATTACTGGTTAAAAGTCACTGTCTGTATTTAAGATATTACTTCAACACGTTTGGTTTAGTGCTTACATTTTCATCGGATGAAACTGAGAGGTTTTACACATAAAAGGCAAGGCGTGCAGAATTCGAGAAACATAGCGCAGGACTCACGGGCGTACCAAACGAGTCCCACGCGACGTTTACTGTATTGGCCAATAGAAATTCCCGAGTTGCTTTTCGCCTCTGTATCAAAATGGGTCTTCGTGCAAAAGCATTCATATGAAACAGAGTTCCCCTGCAAGTTTATTTTCATCCAAATTAAACTTATTTTCATAAGAAAGGTTTTGCATGTTACTCTAGCTTGCAGTGCGGGCGACATCCCTGTGCTGACGAGTTATCCATACCCCTAGCTACTCCCTAGGACCCCTTTTTGTCTCTTGTAAGTTTGAATCCAAGATGGTACTTGCCTTATCAAAATGCGTGCGCTCGCTCATCAAAATACAAATGCACTGAAGGCTAATGGTACTCTAGTACGTATTTTTACGAGGAAGCTTTTCCCCGAGGTCCAGTCCCTTACCCTTTTCTATACCCTTTTGAGGGAATAGCTTCCATTTACATACCTTTTATTGAAAAAGGCCTCCTTCTCACACTTCTTCCTAACAACACTGCATACCCCTTTTCGAAACCCTTGAAATGAACTTAATGAAAAAGATCACGGGAGAACTTCATGCATTACTAGAAGAGATGTTAACCACATTTTATATTCAGTGGCAGGAGTGAATCAAGATACTACGGTTTCGCTATCCTACAACTGCATCTTGTGTAATTCGGACCCTTTTGTTTACCTGAAGCGTGGGAAAGGTACACCTTTCGGGCGGAATCCCTCGTATAGGCTATATTTACCAGGCACACTCTACAGTTTGGTTTGAAAGGAGACAGTAACGGCTTTGGCCACTAGAAAGTTTATTTAGGTCGTCACTACTTCACGAATTTCCAACAAACAGGCGAAAAATCCCGTATCCTATGCCCAAATTTTGGGGAGTCCCGCTTCCCGGAGAGCAGTCAAATCCCGGATCCCGTCAAGATCCCGTCAGTTGCCCGGATCCCGTTAGTTGCTCACCGCGGGATGATTTTTTTTTGCCAAAATTAGAGTCTTTTAGTTAAGTTCAGAAACCGAAATTAACTGTATGGGCTTGAACTGCAAAACTAGGTAGGTAGCTTGATAGCGAAGCGCGCGAGTGACGTCATGACTCAGAGACGACTCAGGCAACCAAACTGGAATGGTGGATGATTTGCAAGATTTCTTTAAGGGCAAAAGACGGTGTTCCAAAAACACTTGTACAACGAAAACGTCGCCTACATTCCCTGTATTTCCCTCAGAACACGTTTATGTTCACTGAGTCTCGCGTGGAATTCAGTAATTTGCATTCTATTTTTAGACTTCGTGCGCTTCGCTATTGCTCACTGAACATAACTTGATAATATTCTGAAGATTGAGCAGAGTTATAATGTAAAACAGCGATTGAAACATAAATTAAATGCCTGTAGTTTCCTAAAAGAACATGATCGGATAAACTCTGTTTGGTTGAGGTTCAATTTTTACGCGCATCTCACATGTTGCTAAACTGAGGGGGTGGGTGAGGGGATGGAGGAGCGAGGCCGGAAGAGACGAGTGAGTTCTATTTTACGCATTTCAACGAGCGTTTTGCCAAACCTGAAGGTAAATTTATCTTTTTAGGCCCTGTTTACAAGGAGGTAGGGTAACCCTACTGCCAGGGTAACCCTAGCAAGAGGGTTAAAAGGTAGCCCGGGTTTACAAGCAAAATTTCCAGGTGGGGTAACCCTACTGCCGGCATGCCCGAGATAACTTTACGCTTGTTACGCTTCGGTGAGCTTGCAAGCAAAGCACGAACAGATAACAAAACTGGAAATAATTTATTTCCAAAGCAAAAATATGCCAAATTGTGAAAGAACTTGATGTTTTCTGGGTCATAATTTGCTGATTTTGTCGGTATTGGGATCATATTTTGAATTTTGGAGCCCAAATAGATTTGTCCCGGGTAGGCGAGTTGTCCCTAGCAGAGCATTTACAAGGCGCGAGGGTTACCCTAGCGCCAGGGTAACCCTAGCAGTCAGCTAGGGTTACCCTAGTGCTAGGGTAACCCTAACTGCCTTGTAAATGCGTCGTTGAAAATAAGAAGAAATGTGCGAGTGCCAGGGTAACCCTCTTGTTAGGGTAACCCTAGCCTCTTCCAGGCGTTCAGTTAGTCAGGGCGCAGTGCAGAAAACA
The DNA here is from genome assembly GCA_019787425.1 of Platygyra sinensis. Taxonomy (NCBI): domain Eukaryota; kingdom Metazoa; phylum Cnidaria; class Anthozoa; order Scleractinia; family Merulinidae; genus Platygyra; species Platygyra sinensis. Next base: position 6,830 of record JAHPZR010007057.1, on the reverse strand, counting down.
GCGCGCAAAAAAATATAAAAAGCGCGGCGAGAGGAAGTGCTTTTTGTATTTGTTCGCGCGCTGTTTTCTGCACTGCGCCCTGACTAACTGAACGCCTGGAAGAGGCTAGGGTAACCCTAGCACTAGGGTTACCCTACCTGCTTGTGAACAGGCCTTAGACACTAAGCATGCCTGATATGCCCTCCCGAAAACAATTTCAAACTTATCTCGCATCCCCCCGGTTGGTATGAGCACATCCTGTTCCGATTTGCTATTTTTTATCCCGTGTGTGTCCCGTGTCTCGTACTCTATATCCAGTCACGATTTTCTGAAATAATGTATTCTCTCGCATCCCGCCAAGCTTATGTTTTGATTCTCCAGAAAGCTCGAAATATAGGTTAATTATATGCTTGTCATTACGCTACGGTGTCATCTTTCATTCCGCGTACCACGTGTCCTCTTTCATCAAACTTCTGCCATGCATGGACGATTATTATATGAGGGTGTGAATGGGTTAACCGACTAGTGACAAAGGGCTAGAAATATTACTAACTAACGTACCGACAAAACGAGGAAAAAATTACCGACTAGCGACAAAAAAATTAACTGGATTTACCGACACAGGTTGAAAATTTTAACCGACAAGCGACAAAGTAATGAAATTTTAACCGACAACCGACATGTGGACCCCCCATTCAGACCCTCTTATAATAATTAACGTCCCGGCTGAGACGACACCCCCACCCCCACCCCAACTCTAACCCCCACCCCCACCCGTTACCCGCACAGATCCCGAGCTGTTTTCCGGCAGGTCTCAGTTTCACTTTCCAAAGCCAGCTTCGTCGTGGTAAGTACAGCTTTTAAAGTTCTGTCTTCTATATCAAACACCTAAAATTATGACTTGTTTGATTATGATACCTATGACTTAAAATCGTAAAGCGATGATTCATTCCAAAAGCCATCGTTTGCTTTTAAATAGCCGTAGAATTTGTTCCTGTGAGCTGATGCCTGTTACGTACGGAAGGCGGAAGTATGGAAATCGATCGCACGTAAATCGTGCAAAGTACATTACGAAGTGAACAATGGCAAAGAACAAAGTCGCAGGCTTTCTTAGTTAAAACTAGTAGAGAGAAATGGGTTTGAAGCCCGATATACTTCGATTGGGCAAACAGAGATACCATGAAATTTAAGCTCGAAGGGCCACTCGGCAGCACTCGACCGTAAACAATCTTTTGTTTCGCTTTTATCTTTTCCCTGCGTTCTTATACCATGCATGCTATTACGAAACCGAAACACATGAAGTGTTTTGTGCACGGCCAAAGTTAACTTGAAGGGAACAAAAACTTGAGACAAAGAGCTTTCTGGCGTTTTACACTGCTATGCTGTTCTGTACGGTTTTGCTACTTAACAGCTAGGAAGCTCCGGAAGCTTAATATTGTAAGTTGCTCGCCACTCATAGCGTTGCACGCATATATAACATGAATAGCCGATGTTTAACTCAAAATTTATACTGGAAGATATTCTCCATGAATTGCGTGACTGATTTTCTTCATGCTGCGCTAATGATGAATGTGTCACGCAAATTTAAGAATTTTTAAGTCACGAATGATTGTTAGGAAGCACCCGTTTGTGGAATGATAATTTGTTTTGCTTCTCTGTTTATAATTTTGTCAGGAAAAGGTCCCGTTACTGACGCGTATTGCGTTTGGTTTCATTCTGGTGGCTCATCAGAAGTGGTGAGTGTAAATAGATTTTAGTTTATTCAGTACCATAGGATTAAAATGTGAGGCTGGGCAAGCTCAGTTCCCAGGGCCTTTTCCCTGAGAACGAGGTTGGAGGCTGAGCTCAGCTATATTAAGTGTATGGGTTCTTACTAACACCAATCTGATTTTAACCACAGACTGTGTGTTTTAACCACAGACTGTGTGTTGCTCCGCCCACCGCGGTTAGCCTTTCCTATTTTTGGGGGAGACTGACTGTACTTTTAAATATAAAGTGAAAATAAATGAATTGAATTGAATTGATCTGATGTAAATATCTACACCACATTTACAATAAGCTAGAACATGAGATTTTGAAGTATTTTGAGGTCCAGGTCAAACAGTGTACTTGAACAGACCATGAGCTGAGCCCAATTCAACCAATTCTTGGTTTTCATGTGACGTCAGAAACAAACCAAAATAAAATTTTTAGTCTTTACCTTTATCAGGTAAAAGACATTTTTAAACATATATCTGTTGGCCTGTCTTCAGCTCGGTAGACTGCTTTGTTTTGAAAATAGAACATGGTTTTTCGCAATGCGTGACATCGGCATTGTTTCTTGGTAACAGGTTACATGCACGAAAATATCCATTCGCCTTATGTTTTTGAGTTCTGAGTAACCAATATGTTAAGAGAATTGCCTAGGCGAATGTTTTCAAGTTTAACAGAGAGAATAAACATTTTGAGAGAGCCAAAGTAAACTCCAGATGTTTCCACTGGTTCTGGCTGTCATGTTGGAGTCCTCAGACTCGGGCTCCAACATGGCGTCTCCATACTAAACAACTATAATTTTCAGTGATACCTTTTGCCGAATAACGCAAGTTCGGAATATCGCACATCCCGGAAACTTTGGTCACGTTGTTTATTTATTACTCTTCTACGATCTGTCAATTTCTTGACTCAATTTATTGAATAGTAAGCGATTTTATTTTTCACTTGCGTGATAATTAAGCTTTGCATGATGTGAAAACCACGAATTAGGCTCATGTGAAGTTTGGTGTTTTGACCCAATTAAGTTCGACTGATTTATTTGGAGCAGCTGAGGCGTCCTTAACGCCTGGCCAGCCATGACTAATGCCTGAAGATGGACTGCAGACTGTATTAACTGACTGTTTTGAGTGACTGACTACTGACAGACTGACTACTGACTGACTGAGTGACGGACTACTGACTACTGACTGACTGAGTCAGTGACTGACTGAGTGACTGACTGACTATCCGAACCATGCATTTACTGGTAAAACCAGTAAAGATCTAATTCTCGGCCAATATCAGGTCTCTGTGCTACTTGTAACCTTGTCACTTTTCTCGACTGGAGAAATAGTTACAATGGAAAATTTGCTCATTTCTAGCAAACTATCACACAGAAGTCAACTGATAACCTTTGCTCATCTCGCTCCATCATGGTCGACCAGCCTCCAGACACTAATTTGGCCTCAACAGGAAAATAAATGGATTTGGACCACTTTACTAAGGCCTCGAGGAAGCAAGGCAGTGATCGTTTCAGTGATTATCACCATTATTTCTGGGAGTGGTTCTTGTGTTCTCTGATGAGGGGAAGATGTAAACAAGGAAGGAATTAATTTTCTGGTCTTTCCAGCTGCCTTGCTTACTCTGAGTGCAGTGTTTGGGGAGCTTGTACGAAGAATGTGCCTGGTAGCTGAAGAGATTAACCACAAGGAAACAAGATATCAAGGACACTTGATGAACAGTTTTCAGTTCCACTTTTGCTTTCAAATATTGGCGTTACTATTTTAGTTGTCGCCGTTTGTGCCACTTTGTTTGTATGCTACACACTGTACGAACATTACGAAGCCTTGTCCCACCAAGACTACGCCATACTATTTGCACTGAATTGCTTAATGGTTCCACTGTTGGTGTTTGCCTTGTCGGTGTTCGAGAACTATCCCCGGTGAAGCATCGGATATCAATGAAAGAGAAAACAAGAATCTTGCCGATGGGCTTGCTTGGGATACTATTTTGGATACCTGAAGCTGGTGCTTCCAAACTTGAAAAACAGATGCAAAATCGGGAACAATTCCGTTATGAGATAACAAAGAAAAAGCTTTTCATGTTGCTGCCAAAAAACTGCTTCACAGACGATAACATAGAGGATGCAGATGACAGGGTAAAATGGGCTGGTAACCTGCCGGAGTGTAAAATTAACAGGGGTGGCATAAAGGCGCGATCTTACAAGCATGCGGTACACCGCATAGAGATGCCCCGCCCAGACGGAGGTGTTGACAAATATCACTTTGTTTGGAGTATGCCACCCCTCTAATGAACCTCTATGACATGTCCAAGCATGCAGATGCTCCTTGAGTCGCCAAGAGCGGGATCATCAGGTGAGGACTATTAGTCAAGTGTTCCACATACCTCATCGGGCACCTAGGTTCATTTTCAGTTAGTCTAATTCCAGTTTCCCAAAGCCAAAAATGGTCCTTTGGGTGATCAAATCCCCAGGGATCAACCACCTGAACCCCAGGACATGCATGTTAAAAATGAGTTATGAAATAGAAAAAAGGCATCTTTGAACACTTCCACTGTGTCTCTGGTGTAACTTTTATATATCATTAAGATATAAGTAATAAAATTTTGGAAGCAATTTCGAATTGCCGCTATCTCTCCCTTGTGGTGTCAACCCTTACCTCAGTTGACATCAAAATTGACATCAAATTCCCGCAGCCCCTCTGTAGACACATAAACACGTCATGTGCTTAGGGAATGCCTGATCAATACCTAAATTGTTCTTATGTATTTATTGCACCTAAAGGTGAACAATGCCTTGTTATATATAATAACCCTTTCTTGGGCTCAGACATAAACACTTATGGAGCTTATATAGGAGAGATACCCGCTTACCTATAGTGACAGCAAACAAGGTTAGTTTTTCAGTTGGCCAGTTGGCTGTTTCCTATGCGTTCATGCACAAGTTGAATAGATGAAACCAAAAGTGACCTCCCTTTAGAAACCTAGTTACCAAAAAGGGAATAATACCATATGAAAAATAAAGCATAAGAATTATATGAAGATGTGATGATCATGGCAGTTGTGTACAAAACTTAAACAGTTGTGAAATTAAAGCCTGAAAAAAATTCGGGCCTGAAGGGGATTCAAATCCCTGAGCTCTCATCACAAAATGTCCCATCCGTATTAATTTATGGAAATCTGGTATTGTTCAAATGTATTCAGTTTGAGGAGCTAGCATACCACAGGGTACCAGATTAATCAGGATGTACTACCTGGGGGTACTCCCTATAATGGCCTATACGGGGAGGCTCCGCCCAAAAGGGGTACCTTTTTGAATTTTCAGGCTTCAGATATATAAAAGGGTAGGGATTTCACAAGTTGGGATATATAAAAGGGTATGGAAAATCAGTCATTTAGTGTATATAAAAGGGCTGTTATTATAATATTTTGAATAGATGCCCTTACGGCGGTATCAGTTTATTTATCAAGCACTGGCATGAAAATGAGAACAAGACTTCCTAAAGTAGTGTATCTGAAAGGGGTACCCTTATTCGATAAATGGTATATAAAAGGGTAAGGGGTTGGACCTTGGGGCGGAGCCTCCCCGTATTAAACTTTGTTAAGCACCCCCCCCCCCCACCATGAATAGAATGTGTTTGTTCCAGAAGATATCCATACCCCTCTCATGGAAGGTTTTTTAAATTGACCCCCCCCCCCCTCTGGAAATTCAATTTTAGTGTCATACTTTCATTCAAAAAATTGGGCTTTTGAGACCCCCCCTCCCCCTTTGGAATTTCCATTAACCTTCCATGGAGTGGTTATGGGTATTTTCTGGAGTTACACAATCATGATCCCTCCTGTCTATGATTGGTACTCTGACCATGCATATAATCATGATCAACATCTTTTTTTTTGTTTTAAGGTGTGCTATTATGCGAAAACTAAATACATCCTGGATATTCTCATGAATGCCGAGGAAAGTGTGAGTTCAGTACTTCTTTCAGGAACTGAGACAACAAAATAGCAGATGTTCTGGTTGGGATGTACAGGACACTAACTTAGAGATGTAGGTTGATGTCAAGTGAAAGAAGTCACAGAACAAAAAACTGTTTCAAAACTCCCAAACAGATGTAATTTGCACAAGTTATATTTAATACTTTTTTTGTATTTTTATTTGTTTCTGATTTTACATTTACAGTTAACAATTACCAAACTACACTATAATTACAAGAATTCACTACACTATGATACACTGCACTAAAATACAAAAAGGTGTAAAATATAGGGGAAAAAACTGACAAAACAGGACATCACATATTATAGACGTAAAACAAGCTACTGTTGTATTAGTTGAAGGAGGGGTTTCCATTTGTTTTCATGATCAGAAGTTTATTATTCTTTCTAGCTAGAAAACGTTCAATTTGAAACGTGTTTTTGTTTTTTTTCGAAAATAATAATTTAAGAGATCGGGAAGTCTTACTGAGTTTGGTACAATAAATAAAGTGTTTGCTTTCTAGTATAATGTAATTAAGTAACATGCAGTCACTGTCACAAGTTAGAGTATCAACAAACCAAAGACTAAAGCTTTAATATCAAAAGGCCTGAAGGTTATGCCCTGAGAAATTAGCATAACTGTGACTTCATCCCAGAAAGCACGCACTTTTGACAATAATAAAAAAATGTTCCAATTGTCTCTAACTCCGTACCACAAAAATAACACCACGGGGAATCAACATTTTTTATTTAAATAACATTTCATTCGTATATAAAATTCTGTGTAGAATTTTTTATTGAAATTCCCTTAACCTGGTATGCAAGGTTACTTTGAAAGGGGTAAATAAATCTTCTCCCATATATATATTTAATACTTAATAACTGTTTAAAACTCACTCTTGTATTTGGAATGACGCTAATTAGACATGCAGGTTGATGTCAACTGAAAGAAGTAAGCAGAACAGACAACTGTTTTCAAACTCCCAACAGGTGTAATTTGCATAAGCTATATTTAATGCTTCATAACTGTTTAAACTCACTCTTGTAGTTGCATGACACCCATATGCAACACTATAATTTAATGGTGCTCTATGTGTTTTCTGCTCCTTAAGATTGCTGATCACTTT
>JAHPZR010007054.1:177500-182428 GCA_019787425.1 Platygyra sinensis | reverse complement strand
TTATTGAAGCATCAAGGTACAATTTTGCCTGCCTGGTTTGATCATCTAGTGGAATGTTTTCTTGTAAAGAAATTAAGATAAAATAGATTAGCTAGGCTGTGAAACAGTTGCCCTCCTGCTTTAAATGTTAGTGAAACCCCTGCAAGACACTTGAGACAATATTGGAATGCTGCTAATTCTACGCAAATGAATGGATATGACTTTGACTGACTGTACAACTGTAAACTGTACTTCAGTTGATAAATGTTAACAAGGCTTACAGTGCAACTTGAACAGCCCTTTGAAGTTTTAAGCTACAAATATGAATATTCTGCTAGCTATCTTACATGAAAGCATCTTTGTCTTTTATTCTAGGAGCTGTACAGCCAAGAATCTCTCCAGGAGACAATGGCTTACACTGCGGAATCTCCACCTTGTAGTCTTTACACAAATCCTTATACACAGCCTGCATGATGAATACAAAAGGAATGAGTTCTTAATTAAGAATCGCATAACTGTAATTCTGATATGAAAGGAGCATGTAACTTTGCACGCAATGCTGAGTAAAATGTAAAATATGAATGTAAATGTGATTTGTTTACCCACGGAGCACCAAGGAAATCACAATAACTCGTTCATAAATGTCCGTGCATTCCAGAATCGAATTGGAATTTGCAAATGTTGGTTTTTGAGGAGAGGGGAAAACCGGAATACCCGGAGAAAAAGCCTCTCGGAGGAGAGTAGAAAACCAGCAACAAACTCAATCCACATATGACACTGGGTCCGGGAATCGAACCCGAGACACATTGGTGGGAGGCGAGTGCTCTCACCACTGCACCATCTCCTGCTCCCCGCTGAGTACAGAATGGGTGGGCGGGATTTGTATCTTGGTCACGCTTTGTAAATAGCCAACTGGTCTGCCTCCTTCCAGCTGGGATTTTTAACTATGTTATACTTATTTCAAAAATTTGTTTCCTTTGTTTCAGCAGCATCCCTGTAAACTAGCTTAAGTTACTGCTTGTTTAGCTAAGTGCATGACCACTATAAATAAGATCTATAATTTTTACATTTTATTTTACATTTACACGAGGGTCGACGATAGGGTTCTCAGATCCTGCTTTCCCGCACATTTTTTAATGTTAATCCTGCCATACTGCCCTTTATTGCCTGGAAATCCAATCCCACCTCCTTTTCGGCAAATCGCTATGACCATCATCAATTTTGGCCATCCTGGCTAAAACAGGCCAAGCGCTTTTGGAGAGGTCGAAAGATTAGAAAAACTAGAAAGGATCAGGGTATCAAGATTGCAGAAACAGCCTTTGAAAATGTCGGAAATGGAAAGATGTCATTGATGTCAGAGACCAAGACCTTATACAATCTCATGATACTTATATGTAGTCTAGCAATAATCGATACGTTTGACAGAACCTGACAGGATGACAGAGCCATTGCTATTCAAAACTTAAAATCTGACACAGCTATATGCACGAAAGGTTCGTTTCTGCCAGCTTGCGGTTCACGTAAGAATTCAAATCCCGTATCCTGCTCTGTTCGCCTTGAAAATTCTGCATCCCAACCCCATAAAAACATGAAATCCCACTCCTGCTCATAATTGTAATTTCTGTTCCTGACTCAATTTTCAGCTCAAACCCCAAATATCACGGTGAAAAATTGCCAAATCCCACATCCTGCTAAACCTATTGGGGACCCTCTTACATGGGAAGGCCAGGGTATGGACATTTTAAAGAGCAACACAAAATTTCACCTTGTATTCAGCAGTTGAGAGTATCTTCTCACAGAATGGACTTCATGGGCACTAATTAAAAATGTTAAAGAAACGATTTCAGCATTTATACAATAGAATCTAACAGTTCACATACCTGAAGAGTTGCCACAAATTGTATTGTGCTAACTATCGCCAGCGATGTCCCAGCTTCAAAGTTGTACCTGACTGTGTCTACAAAATGGGTAGCATCCAGTTTGATGTCCACAAATACATACAACATCTTGATGCCTTTTGTAGAGTCAATAGGAACTATAAAGAGAGTAATGAGAACTTTTAATTACACACTGTTTACTACATCATTATCTAATGATAGCTTAAGCCTTCCCTATCACTAAGAGGAACACTATGAGAACATACCAGTACTATCAAGTCTTCTCAGATCCATATGGACTGTAATAAAATTGCAGGACCTGTCTTGGTGCTTCTTCGTGGCTAGCAGGGGGCGTGAATTAAAGAACCCATATGCTTATCGAAAAGAGTACAGCATGGAGTTCATGGTGTTGTGGTCTGGCCTTGTCTCACAGGTTTGTGCTTCACATAAGGTTTAACCTCATTGTGCCCTTTCCCCTTCCAAGAAAAATTGCTAAGACAGTCTACTATATTGATGTCTATGTCTATTTCAACTTCTTTTAATCACTCAAAAAAAGAAAACGTTTAATTTTGCATACACTATCCAACGAACCAAAACTAAGACTTTGTAAGAATGCGTTTGCAACTCAATATTAATTTCCACAGAAAATTACAGTCATGTATTACAGTACAGTCATGTATTGCTGGAATTAGACGTCCATAGCCATCCTTTCCATGGTGGATGTTTGCTTGAATTTTTTGCTTGTTGGTTCATGTAATTCATATTACATCATCAGACCAGTCATTATCATGAAGAGTGGTGAATGCAAAATCCGAGACTTTGCAAGACACCAAGACCTTTGCTCAAAAATCTGAGACCTCTTAAGACAAGTGATTTTAGGCTGTGATATGAACGAAACACAGAAAAATAAATCTTCTTAACCTTTCATAAACGCTTCTAAAATTCTGAGATCAATTGAAACGTTTCAGAGGTCCAAGTTTTCCTACGTATCATTTTCCACCTCACCCAAGATTTCAAGTAATATATCAAACACAAGAGACAGTGTTTCATCGGGATATCCAAACACCGAAAAGAGAGTTGAAAATATGATGTGCAGCAGAGTATTTTTGTCGAAATTCTGGGTGTTTGGATAGCCAATGAAACACTGTCTCAAGTGTTTGATACTAAGGAGTAAATAGAGAAGTAAAATCGTCAAAATCTATCCTTATGAATTAAGATCCGGTATCCAAACCTTGTTCGAAGTGGATATTTTCTTTGTTTTCACTTGATGAATTAGTAATGAGATTGAGAAGATTAAATCAAAATCTTCAGGTACCCAAGATTTTCTAGGTAACATCTACCACTCCCGGTGAATAATAGAAATTGTAGAACTACAGTGCAGCTACAGTGTATATGCCTCACCCAAGCAACTATGGCCATAATGGACCATCAGATCACATCCTAGAGCCCTAGCAGTGAAGTCATCAACACAACATGCACCATATGTGACATCTCCCATGATAACGGTATCACAGCCTGTGAATCTGACAAAATTATACCAATTGTAATTTACAGGAACTTTTGACATGACTCAGAATGTAAAGGTCAGAGAAGAGAATAAGTGTCACAAGAGTTAAGATTTTTCTCATACCAGCAATACGTCACAGAGCAAACCACAATCAGCGACAAAATTGTTGACACATTCACCTTTTTAACCCCCTATTTCGTCACTGTGATCAATTTTTGCCCTCCTAGCTTGTCCATTCAGCCCCCCTCCCCTGCAAACAATGTTGTGCCGCAATTGCTGTGATCTTGGGGGACAAACAAGCAACATTGAATGGGGGAGCGGGGTCTTTTCCACAATTTTTTTTGGCCATAAAAAGAGTGGTGTTAGTTGGTGCACTAATAGTACTATGGAAAGACAATGTGTGAACTAATTATGTTGCCGATTACAGGTACAAATCATCAACAATTTTATTGAAAGGATTTTGTAGTAATTATACATAAAACACAAACGACTGTCTTTGACCACAATTTGAAACACCGAGAAGAAAATTGTAAATACAATGCTTGGCTCAATATTTTTACCGAACTTCAAGGTGTTTGGAAATGTGGTTAACACTGTCTTGTGGTTAACACTGTCTGTATTTTCATATCTTCTCGATCAAATTTAAAACTAAGGTGAAAATGGAGAAATGAAATCGTAAAAATTGTTGCCAATTAAAGTCAAATATCCAAACACCACTGCGGTCTTGATTTAAACTTGATTTATCAATATTATCAAAGAGTTTGACAAAGTACATTATTAACAATACTCATGTGAGAAGCCGAAAAAGGAGCACAGATTGCTCCAACAGTTTTATGAGTCCAGAGAAACCACATTAATTTGGCAGTACTGTTCATTTGCACTCTCATGTCTCATACAGGTCAATACACTATGTTAAACAAGCTATAAAGGTCAATAAATACATTATAAAGGTTGATACGTCCTTGACATAAGCAGGGCTTCTGACAGGATGCGATGGTGCGGATCCGCATAATTCCCTTACTTCCACATCCTCGGGGCATTTTTCGCACAAAACTAGAAAATTGCTACGTATAAGCAAGAAAACAGCTGCTAACCATCCTCAGAAGCAAAAATAGCGAAGAGATTGATCATTTTGACATGATTGAAGAAGTTATTCACCCGAAACCAAAACACGCCTTTTTGTTTGTAAACAATTTTTAGCCTCCAGGCGTTCTATGCACATTCTGGTGATGGGCCTGGGTTCTAGTTTTCGGACTTCTGGTATCCAGTTTTCCTCATCCGATTTAATGCCTGGCTACTAAGCTTCGGAGAAAAACTATGGAAAAACTGCGTTGAACGAAGAAATACCTGTCCATGAATGGCAGCAAAAGGTCAAACATGTCATGAAGGAGTTAAGTTCTCGGTAAGATGTTAACGTGTATTATATATGTTTGAAAAAGCCAAGGGAACAACTTTATTAATTTTAGAAATTTCCGCATAATCTGGTCTCTTTTCCGCATAATCGCCACTTTCTTCTGCATAATACTGCCTAAAATTTCTGCATAATTTTCCATTTTTTTCCACAC
>JAHPZR010007054.1:170000-175000 GCA_019787425.1 Platygyra sinensis | reverse complement strand
CTAAATATTACCTTTATGTAAAATTAATTTTTGTTAAAGGACTTGTCACCAGGACTAGTTCAATTCCAAATCATTACAACCTAACAGCCTCACCTCTACATGTAAATCAACATGAAATGGATGGGGGTGCAAGGCTGTGCTCTAACGGCGCCCGGTCGCCTCCGGCGACTAACATTTGGTCTCGGGCGACTGAAAAAGAAAAGCGGTCGCCCGTCCGGGCGCCTAGATTTCGGCTTGTGTGAAAACCCGAAACGAAACCAGCGAACGTATTGAAACGGAACGGAACGAAAAAAAAAGAAACTTCCTCATGCTCCCGCGCTCCCGTTAGCCCGAAAAACAAAAAAAGCGCTTTATTTGTTAATTTGATGATATTTACAGGAAAAAATTCGGCAGGCCAACAACAAGAATTGCTCACGTTCAAAGTTTCACGTCTGTGTTATGTAATATTGTTCCACATGAGTTAGCATGAAAAATTATTTTGTCCTTGCCCGTGAGAAACTGCACGATTTTTGCACAAGAATGTGTTGAAGATCTTAAATTTTTCTATTGAAGTGGTTGATGCTTGTTTCATTTTTGTTTCAACAGTTTCAACAGTGGAGTGCGTGATTAATAAAACGAAACCCTGTCCTTTATGTAATTTTTTGTTTATTTAATTAGCTTCATCCGTGGCATGCAAGATGTTTATCAGCACCATATTTGGGGACTTGCTTGCAATTGTAATCACTCGATCAAAATTTGGTGAAAATGAAAGTTTAAAATAAGAACCCTTTTGTTCCGAAACCTATTTCAGTGGTTTTGAAAGAAATTTTTAAACGCGGTTTTAGCACGTATGTATGTGGTTAATTTACAACAGGATTTCATGATATCACAAGTTCGCCAAAAAGAGTACGTGACAGCTAAATTTAGTAACTCGCTTCTCCGCCCCGGTTCGGTGAAATGAATTTTGAACGAGAGAGATTTAAGATGAAACTGTTTGGCAATTATGCGGATTCCCTGGAACTGTAAAAAGTATACAACGCTACTCTTTCAAAACGTCACGGATTAGTAAAGATTGTCATTCAGCAATGGTTCCCTCGGCCAGATGTCGCACAAACTTACACTCAAGTTTTAATTAAACATCCTATCAATGGTTTCGTATACTTTCTGAAAATTTTAACTTTCTTGCAAATAGTAAGTAGCAATAATGAAGGCTTCCCGATTTACCCTTACTTTCTTTAATGAAAGCTAGATAAACTTTGAAGTTTGATAATTTGATAATGTAACAGTGATAAATACATTTACTGTGAAGTCAAACTTGTTTATTGTCAGTAAGCAGGCAAGAATAATCATCACGGAGATTCTGTGTATGCCATAAAACAACAGTAAAATGCTAAATTCTATGATTATTATTTTCATGGTTAATTTTAAGCTAATTAAACCATGAAATAAAATATTAATTAACTAATTAATTAATTAATCAATTTGGGCGACCAACCTGGAACGCGGGGCGACCTACTTGTCATGGTTAGGCACCCAAAGGGCGCCTGAAAATTTTCCTAGAGCACAGCCTTGGGGTGGTCATCTGAAATTTTGAAAAGAACCCCTAGGGGCAGCCATGTTCCTGTTTTATGGGCGTCGCTTGAAGTTTTTTCACCCCTAAGAGGTACCTATTCTAAAACAACACAGTCATTATCTCTTGCCATATTTTTTTTAGCTCAATACTCTAAAAGGAGCTTTTTGTATCCCAAAAGCTCCTGCTGTGGACCTTTTGAGGCTAAACTTCTTAAGAGGCACCAAAACAACATAAATTGTGAATTGGTTTTAAAAAATTAGAAGCCAAGCAAATGCTCCAATTCTTCACCTGCCTAACAGCATCCTGTAGCTCTGAATTGTTAAGTATCTCATCTGGAATTTGTCGCACAACTCGTCTGGAATTTGCACCAATCTCTGAATAAAGACGATAGTTTCCAAGGGAAAAAAACAGCAGGTAAGATAAGGGTAACCTGAAAACACTGACCCCCAGTCCACTAACCCCCACTATGGACCATGTCCATGGACTACCTACAGACCGGTCCATGGATTACTCCTACATACCCCTGTACAGACCACCCCAAAAATAAAAATATTAATAACAAAACTGAAAAAAAAAGATTCACTCACTGCTTGTCCAGTAGATCACTTGTGTGGGTGAAATTTTGAGCGTTACACTGGGTAAATGTGACAGACCTGGGTTGAATTTGGGTGCAAGTTATGTCATTGCAGATCATTGTCACCATTACATATTTGCCATTTTCTCTGCTGTGGCTTTTCATGAAAAACCGAAGCCTCAGAAATTTGTGCCTTCTCTCCCTCCGCCATTGTTCCGCCCGTTCTCTTGCGGGTTTGAGGGCTCGTCCCAACCTTCACTCAATAGATTCTTCTCTCGCCTCACAGCGTGGTAATCATGGATGAATGGTAAGAACAGAAGAAATATGAATCACTTAAATTCCTTTTGTTTTTCTGGGCCATCCGAGATTTTAGATGTGATTTTAGGTCGTTCTGACGTGTTTATATTTGAAATTTCACTTAGCAAATTGTGAAGCCTGGGATGAATTCACAAACGTGCGGGAAAATACAAAGGTCTAACAAAATGGCAAAGGAAATGAACTCAAAGCAGCAAAGATTTCGAGGCTTCCAGGAGATTTCCCAGTCTTTCATGTATATTTATAGCCACAGCAAAGTAAAAATGACAGTGTGAAATGATATAACTTGCACCCGAGACTGAACCCAAGTCTTATACATTTTCCCCAGCATAACGCTTGAAATTTCACCGACACAAGTGATCTGGACAAGTTGTAAGTGAAATCTTTATGTTTGTGTTTTTTATTTTATTTGGGGAGTGGTCTGTACAGGGGTCTGTATGGGTAGTCCATGGACCAGTCCGTAGGTTGTTTGTGGACCCGGTCCATAGTAGGGGTTCATGTTTTCGGGTTACCCGATAAGATAATTTTCATGCTATGCTATAAACTGGGACATTCCATTTTCATTCCCCATTCCCCACAACAACCCTTTAAGCTTGCATCTGAGGAGATCAAAATTTTACTGCTGGTCATGTGCTAGAGGTTACCCACATGAGGGGGATTGGGAGTGGGAGGTGGGAGTGCAATCATTGCCCTAGTGTCCATCGGGAATTGAAACAGTACATCAGTGTTAGATGCAACTTCGTGGGCTAGTTGTCCCTTTAATTTTCAACATTAACGTCTAATACTTTCACCATTTCAATTTTATACCTTCATATATGTAAACATGTAGGTTTGATTATTTTAAGTTAACCAGGATGTAACGTGTTGACCAAAGTCAATCATCTAAAATGTAGTCGATAAGTCAATAATACTCAATATTTGTCGATAATTGTCAATTGACAAGTTTAATTTGTCGATAAAAGTTGATAATCACAAGATTTTCAACCGATTATCGATTTTATCAACAAAAATGTAGACATATTTTTCAATCGGCCACGAAAATGTAAACAGCTTTAAAGTAAATCCGTATGGCAATAAAGTTGAATAGAAAACTGAACAACCAAGGGGTCTGTCATTCATTACAGAATCGAATGTTTAAATTACCTTGAGAAATGATCGATTAGTGTCAGCTGAGCTCTGCTGAACTGCTGAGCTAACATAACTCAAAACCAGCCTAGTCCCTAGGGCCTCTTCTGCCTGCGAGTCCAAAAGATGAGAGACCCTGGGAACTTGAAGCGATCCTTCAGGAGACATTCACGACAGAGCAGGCAACATGTAGACTAGAATGCGAGAAAATCACAGCCAGCAAAGCTATTGACACTTTATTCTCATCAGTGTTTAACATAATCTGCTTAATCAGTCCAAGATTTCACAAATACACGCTGCTATGGCTCATTTCCCTCTCCTTGGCTAAATTCGCTTGGTTTGTATGCCCTATGTTTCTCTCTGCGTCTGTGGTGACATTTGAGGTTCCAATTACAATGTAAAATTGGTAAAATAAAGTCTTGGCATAGCCAATCCTGCTTCATTAATTTAACTGTGTTTGGCAACTGTAGCCTTGTCTCCCGCCATAAACCTTTTTTTTTGTATTTCCGACACTTGTCGATTGAAATCAATCAAATCGATCAAAGTCGATAATCACAAAAAATTGTGTGATCGATTTTTATCGACATCCGATATTTGTCGATTGATTAGAAACGAATTTGATCGACAACGATCGACTTTTATCGACTATCGAAATTATCGACATGTTACGTCCTGAGTTAACATGACCTCCAGGTGATCAATGACGCGAGAATCGTGACTATATGCACGAAATGGGTTTTCTGGGAAAAAATATTAAAATTTACCTGTTAGTTTGTCTGTTTTCTGACCAGCATGAGACTTAGTTCCAACAAATCTTCGTCTGGTACTGCTCTTGGCAGAAACACGCGTTAAACTCGCTTCCTTAGTTTCTACCATTGCTTCCGCCATGTTGTTTCTTTTCCGCTGACCAGTCCGAGTCTGACGTCATGTAAGGTTTGGGAGATATACTTCTTCACCACAGGACAGCCCGCAGAATAGGGTCTGTCCAGGGCTGTCGGATTTTGCCAGCATATAAATTTTGAGCATAATACTATATCTGGGGCATCAGGCATGCTGCTGGCATATAAATACTAATATTTTTGCAGAATAATGTCGTTTTTTTTAAAAAAAAACCGTGAGAAGTGTATGCAAATTTTGCCAGCAACTCGCTCTAGAATGTACAAAGTTGATATTTTTGGAAGTTGATACCTTAGACTCGTACCCAGTGCGTTTTGATGCTGTTAGTTTTTGGCTCGCCAAATGCAGGTTCACTGGAGAAAGACATATAAAAAGCCTTTCAATGCTTCACAATTTCCGATCTTTCACTTGCTTCTCAAAATGTTTATTGTCTATGTTTATTAATAGGTATGGGCCTATGGGGGTAGGGTGGAAGTGTCATTTTAGTCGGCATAATTTCAGCATTAAATCTCCAGGCGTGCATAATTTGAGCATAAT
>JAHPZR010007054.1:142500-165000 GCA_019787425.1 Platygyra sinensis | reverse complement strand
CACGCTCCAATTGGCTATCTCAGTGTGTGCGTACTTGTTCCCAGTCCTTTACAGGCTAGTCCATTATTACACATGCATGTTTTCGAACTTCATTTCGAACAGAACGTCTTCTGTTTTCCCCTCCCGTGATTAACTAAAATGACAACTATATTAGCCAACAACTGCTCTAACTAAACAGTAAAAGCATTAACTTCCCTAGCCTGCGAAAACAAACGCCACTCGGACCGGGAGTGAAGAAGGACGGCTGTTTTCGCAGGCTATAACTTCCCTTAAAATTATTCCTTTGAATGAGTGAATTTAACATTATTTATAGAGTGAATTTAACATTCTAGAGTGAATTTAACTTTATTTATTCAGTGTCCACTTCTTGTGTGAAGAAATTTTAGCCTCGGAAAACCACTCATCACTCTTGTCCTCTGCCATTGCCTGAGAAAAGAACAACACAAGAACATTATTACTGAATTTATCACATACGCAAGCAAAATTACTGAATGCTGATTGGCTGACACAGAGGGCGTTCTTTCTTAATCACGAAGGCACTTTTGGTAGTCAAGAGGGCATGACGCTTGATGCTGATTGGCTGAACAGGCCTCCATTAAGTTGGTTTCCCGCTTCGTAATCCATACATTGCTCGTCCAGGTAGGACCAAAAACGTTTACATTTATCAATGAAAATAGGAAACCACTCAACGTCACTTCTCATTATCTTGAAGAGAACTGGTATGAATCCTTCCTCTTTTAAAAGTGTTAGTGACATCAATCGTTTTAAAAACACAAGGATTCGTCAGACATAATTACAGAATAAAACCCGACATTTAATTTACAAAGATAAGGGATCTAATAATACTCTCAAAGCTTCTCTTTCTTCATACAGTACATGTAAAAAGTCATTATTCGTCTGATGTACAATGCAGGTGTGTCTTGCGTCAACTTGAACTGTTCTATTGTAATACCCAACTTAAAAACGGCGATCTTGATTATTGTAGCTGATACCAATGACGGTCAAATAAGAAAACGCGTTGACTCGTTATCATTCTTTCTATGATAAGGTCTGCCCAGTCCGGTCTCCTCACAATCACACTGGTTTCATGCAATTTATGTTCATCATCGCCATAAAAGAAATCATGGTCCAACAACACCAAGTCAACTTCCGGCTTTACTTTCTGGAACATGTTTGTCAAACGGTTCCACTTCAAGCAACGTCAAACTGATGATCAGCACTTTCACATCTTTGGAGTTGGTGTAGAATCTCAGTGTTGTTTTTTAACTTGTTGAACCTTTTTCAAAAAAGTTGTCAGGGTCTCTTCAAATTCTAAGACATTACGATCAATACCGTAAAAGTCTAGTTGAGTTCTTTCCACAGCACCCAAGACAGCTTTCAAACGAGGTACACAAACGAGTGTTAACTCCTAAGGTTTCATTTTGAAAAGTGGTTTGATGTGTCTGTTAAATACGTTTCATATACCTAGTTTTAACCTAGTTTTAACCAATCAACGTTTAGTTTAAGTAAGCTTGTCTAAACTTGTCTATTTTCATTATTTAATCAACGTTCAGTTTAAACGTGTTCAGTTCATTTCAGTTCAGTTCATTTTATTTGTCATCATAAATTATAATATTTTCTAAAACCAATCAGCTTCAAGTTCGAGTGTTACTTTTTCTAACAACCAATCAGCTTCAATTTTGAGAGTCTCTAAACAGACTTGTAACCAATCATCTAACAGTACGAGCGTGGGTACTATTTGTTAACCAATGAGACGCCGGCGAGATTGATCGTTACTTAAAGACTCAGACATCAGATCTTATGTCAAAGGACGGCTGAAGAACACACTCATGTCGTGTTAGAAAAAAGAAAAAAGCTATTTATCTATGAACGTGCCCGAAGCATCCAAGAAGAAAGTTAAAAGATCTTAACACAGGAATTACCCAAAGACGATACTGTTTGTTTTGACGACATTGTATTAGTCAAAGTGGGGGAACGACAAACCATGATGCTTCTAAAGAGTTATTCATGTGGTAACAGTCTTTTTGCTAAAAAGAGGAAATATCAAAAACTATGTATGCATCTATCTAAGACACCTGTTTAGAGCAGCATTTGTAAAAATCATACAAAGGAACGGTTGCGAATGCCAAGAGTGTTAGCGTCTGCACGCAGCGTCACAAGTGTGTACAGGGTAACAAATTACTAAATGGCTTCAAGGAGCAGAAAACAAATCTATGGGGCTATGTGGAATGCATTTCTTGTAAAGAGTATGTGGATGCGGCGACTCACAAGTACTTTATTCAAGTGGCTAAATCGCCCGAAGAAGAACAGACCAAAAAGAAAAAGAAGAAGAAAAAAGAGGAAGACGAAGAAGAAGTGAGGTGCGAATGCTGGTCTGGCAACGTTGGAAGCAAATGGTGAAGCTATGCACGTAGACGACGACGAAGACAAACCCCCGCTACATGTCTTCTTTCACATCGAGGCCACCTAAGACATAAGCCGTCACGTAGCAATCCTTATTGTTGAAACAGAACATGATGACCGCCCCGAACATTTCAAAGACGAAGACTGTATCACACACTTTCTAGAATGGTTAGACATGCTGACCAAGCATGACACGTGACTGTCATCGCACACAATTTCCCATCATGTCGGAGCTTATCCCGGTTTCTGTAACATGAAGCGACTGGGAGTATTTCTACTCCCCCCTGGATGGAATGCTAGTCTATCGCAGGGTTACCCCCAGCATTAAATCCGCCGGTACCCATTTATACACCTGGGTGGAGAGGGGCACCGTGAGAGTAAAGTGTCTTTCCCAGGAACACAACACAATGTCCCCGGCCAGACTTGAACCTGGACGCTCGCTCCGGAGTCGAGCGCACTTACCATGAGGCCACCACACCTCCCACCCATCTGTTTAATACCCCCGACAATCAGGAGTACGTTGGACCTATCCCCGACAAAAAGTATTGCATGCCAGAAACCATGAACAAGTCTCTAAACAAGTTCATTTCAATTTCAACAAAGAATTGCTGAAATACTGCAAATCAGATGTCAAGCTCCTAAACTCTGGCTGTCTCAAGTTCAAAGCACTCTTTGAGCAAAAATCAAAGTCTGAACCATTGGACAGAATGAAAATAGCTTCTGCTTGCAATCGGGATCTTCGCCAAAACAGAATGACACCCAATACCATTGCCTCTGAACCTCTTTACCGCTGGAGCATGCAATCTAATCATTCTAAAGTAGCTCTCGAATGGCTTCATTGGCAAAGATTCCAATCTATCAGCTTCTCGCATTCAGCACGCAGGCAATGTTGGGGAATACCGCGTACCAAACACCTGCTACACCGTGGACAGCTATGACGCTGAAACAAACACTGTGTACAAATTCCAGGGTTGTTTTTGGCACGGTTGCCGCAAGTGCTACCCCAACCGAAGCGAAACCCACGAAAGATTAGAAGATAGAAGATGGAGGATGTTTACCTATGAACCAAGAAAAAATCACAGTTCCTGGAAGGTAAAGGCTACACTGTCAAAACCGTCTGGGAATGTCTATGGCAGCAAATGAAAAACGAGAGAGAAGAAATCAACTAAGACATTTGTGGACCAACTGGATATCGTAACACCTCGCGACGTGTTCTGTGGTGGTCGAATCAATGCAGTGAAGCTCTATCATCATGTGGAAGAAGGTGAAGAAATTGATTACTATGACCACACATCTCTCTGCCCATTTGTCAACAAGAACGGCGAGTATCCACTGGGCCATCCCGACATCATTTTTCAGCAACAACAACAACAACAACAACAACAACAACAAGATTTATTTGAACTGTAACATTAACTAAATAACTAATTGAACAAGAAATAAATTAAAAATACATACAGTTGCTGGTCACCCAAAATAACTAAAGAGCTAAACTAGTTGGGTGACCACCATTTATTAATTGAAAATAGGTATAAGGTCAGAAAGAGGCATTTTACATTTTACTTTTTACACACTGACATCTCAGCCAGGACACAATGACATCTCTTGCTTCTTTAGCCTCGCTCATTGTACTGTACTGCCACCATACGAGCTCTACCAACCCGTGCTCCCTCTCCGATAAAATGACAAGCTCACCTTTTCACTCTGTCGTACTTTTGTGGAAGAGGAAATGGCTAAACCGATGTTGGAATGTAGCTATGGGTCCTCATACTGAGCAAGAACGTCAGATCCCACGCGTGATCGACCCAAACTATTCATGACTTACCTGTACGGTTACCAAGCTGCTTTGAATGATCAGTACATGGACAGAGTTAATCTCTTAATGGACATGAGTCGTAAAAGCGCATGCGTACGAACCTTGTTCGTAAAAATATGCAAGACACGCTGTAAATAGTTCTCTTCATTTTTTCTCAATAAAAATGTGTTTAACAGCAAAAACAGTGTATTTGTGTCACTGTGCATGCGTGTCGCAACCAGGGACAGAGTACTACCTCCCACATGGTTCTAGTGACATTTCGTATCACCTATATAAGGTACATCTCACACTTAACCAGTAGCACGCATGCATTTCGGTCAAGGGGACAGCGTACTATCTCGCACATGGGTGAGCGGGCCGCTCCATGTTCAATAATCATATAAGAGTCATTAATTATATTCCACTTATTAGAACAGTAATTAGGGTTACCAAGCCAATCGGAGTTTGTAACCCCACCTTCTTACGTCATTAACATTTGCACAAAAATCGGTAATCGATATTTACTCATTTGCATAAACAAATCGATAAAATCAGACCTACTCAGCAACTCAGAAGGAAAGAAAATTGAAAAAAGAAAAACCCTCTCAAGGAAACTTGTGTCCCCAACCTTCTTTTTGGGTTTCTTTCCCACATGTAGGTTCTCTATTTCGATTGCATTCATTTGTTAAATGTAATGCATCCAGAAGTCATTGTCATTGTGGGTGTGTTAAAAGTTGTCAATGTTTTATATGTGAAGCAATGCTTTGGCAATATTTTTATCAAGTTGAACTTTTATAGGTATCTGTACAATGTTCGACAAGGCCTGCCTGCTAAACGTATCAATTTTACCTTGCAGAAAGAGCGAAAAAAAAGAGAGTAATCATGATAGTGAAAAAATTGATTGGCTTCTGATTAGCCGCTTTAAAATGATCAAAAAAGCCACCTTGAGGTGTAATATACAAGGGGTGATTACCGCCACATCAAGTTTGGAATTTTACTGTGCTATGTGCCAATGTGGTTTTTAGTATTTTCACTGGCGTTTTCGATGTTACGAATTGTGCTAAACGTGTTCTCAGTTATATAGTAAATGGTTTGAACCCAGGAGTATCAGTAGTTCATATATTGTGTGATCGTCCGGGTGAGTGTAGTTCTGAAAAGAATTGTTGTTGGTGACTGACGTTTCGACAACCTGAGCGGAAGTCATCTTTAGAGCCAAGTGAATAGTGTTTGTCAAGTGAATAGTGTTTGTCGGTTGTTCGAAGGCTGGATAACGCTATCCACCGGATAAATAACTATCCAGTGGATAAATGTTAACAAAACAAACCACGCTATCCGCTGGATAGTGATTTATCCGGTGGATAGCGTTATCCAGCCTTTGAACAACCGAGGCCTGGTCCGTTGAAAGCGATTGGTCAGTTAAGCCATGGTAGTATTGGCTGAAAGACTCTGTGAAGTTTGACATCACTCATTGCTCGTTTTTGATCCGTCTTTTGTTAGTCAAATTGGTCGGTTTGAGGTCCGTCAATTGTTAGTCAAAATTTTGGTCTGTTAGAAGTCCACTTACCGGTTTCATTTTCGTCACAGATAAGTCGTTTGTAAGGTGCCGGTAGTTGTTGACACTTGTTAAGAGGCATTTGTTCTCAGCTAGTGTACCCACAGGGGGCCCGCACAATCTGTCTGGGTAGCCGATTGTTATTTTATAGTAAATGTACTAGATTTACCGTTTTCCTCACCTATAGCCATATATCGCTAACTGCGTGTGTAAATCAATGATAAATAAACGTTGAATTACCTTACCTGTGGTGTATAGTCGTCCTTTTGCCTCAAAAGCGGTTTTTTGAGCGATTTTGAATGAATTTGAGTTCGCCGTTGACTGTTCTGTATAATAGAAAGACAAGGGAGGAAACCTTTTTTGAAAGGGTTCCAGCGCCGGGGCGATTTTTCCGGCCAAAATCGCATCGCTCCGCTTTCAAACTTCGCAGCATAAAGGCCAAAAGATTCACGATTCTTCTCGTACCTTCCAATCGAAAATCCACCCAAATGGACCGGAGCTAGCCCTCGAAGAAAATCAAAATCCCACAGTATTCGAGCGACTGTAATGCGTAGCAAGATCCTTACGTGCCAGTTAGGTATTTTGAATAGCTTATTGTCTAACGTCGTCCAATCAGAAAGGGGCAATCGGCGAGACGGTTTGTGGCTGGCACGTGAGGATCTTGCTACGCATTACAGTCGCTCGAATACTGTGGGATTTTGATTTTCTTCGAGGGCTAGCTCCGGTCCATTTGGATGGATTTTCGATTGGAAGGTACGAGAAGAATCGTGAATCTTTTGGCCTTTATGCTGCGAAGTTTGAAAGCGGAGCGATGCGATTTTGGCGGGAAAAATCGCCCCGGCGCTGGAACCCTTTCAAAAAAGGTTTCCTCCCTTGTCTTTCTATTATACAGAACAGTCAACGGCGAACTCAAATTCATTCAAAATCGCTCAAAAAACCGCTTTTGAGGCAAAAGGACGACTATACACCACAGGTAAGGTAATTCAACGTTTATTTATCATTGATTTACACACACAGTTAGCGATATATGGCTATAGGTGAGGAAAACGGTAAATCTAGTACATTTACTATAAAATAACAATCGGCTACCCAGACAGATTGTGCGGGCCCCCTGTGGTGTACCAGCTTTCCAGAGTTAGTCGTTGATTAGGTGATTAGCCAAGCACTATTCACCTCCGAGCGGCCAAAGAAAACCAAAATTGCTTTTGTTGGTATATTGTCACAAACAGTACTCTTTGGGCCGCTAGTTATTCAATTTGCGTGGTATATAATTCACCTCAGTGTCGGTGAAAGTGGTGGATATTTACCTCCACTTTGGTGAATAATCGTTAATACGTCAGCTTGTATTTCTTCCAGGTCATAAAATGGTGTATATTATATACTTACAGTATTCAGCAGGCTGTCTCCATCAGGATCAACTTTTGACAATTCTCTAAACGCTTCATCACCAACAAAACATATTTCATGTCCATCCTGAAAAGAAGAATAAAATGAACAGATTTACAATCAATAAAACTTACTGCAAATTATCTATGTCATGTGATGGGGAAAAAAAGAAATAAAATTACAGATCTAAAAAAAGTTAGCGGACGTTTTCTTTACCTTCTGTTATCTTCTGTTTGGTATTTACAATGGTAGGCTACTAGTTGAACAAGCGCGCAGCGCGAGTTCTATTTGTCCTTTAATTTATTTAAAATCTCAGCACCTTTTTGACCAAAAATCCCAGAGGGACTCACTCCCATATGAAAAGGGAAGGGATACTCATCGCAAAATTTGAATTTAACCCCCGAAGGAGACCAATCTGCACATACCTAAAAGATACCACTTTTAGAGAAACGGAATTTACAGCGTTTTTTTATTATTTCTACAGGTGCAGCCATATAAATACATTAGCATCTCATCCTGAATACTCTAAGTGAGGCCAAAGCCCTTGTTTTATGATAACTGCAGAAATTCTTGCAAACTCATTGCAAGCAGACAGTCCACACATGGATTTATAATATATGTGATGTGCCAATGAGTGAGAGTGGACAATTTAACAATAATTTGTCATCGTAAAAAAACAAATTGGTGTCAGTTTTTAATTTGTCTGTATAAAATGACAATAAATTTCATCATAACATTGTCAAAGTAGTCTGCAGATCCACAGCTACTTTAACAATGTTATGACAAAATTTATGACCAACAACAGGGCAGACGCATAAAAACTGACATCAATTTGTTATATTTACACCCCAAAGCAACATGATTAGCACCACGACCTTTCCATATGGGAGCTCCCCCAAGCCAATGATGGTATCATTTGACTGCCTGTGATAGCTTGGTTTTCTGTTGTTGTTGTAAGTTGTTGTTGCTGGAGTTGTTGTTAGAGAGGTTTTCTATTGAGGTTTGAAAGTAATCACTTCGGTTTTGGTTTTACTACTGTTTGAGATTGAGTAATTGGTTTGGTTTTGGTTTTACGACATGCAATTGAAATTCGCTCTAGTTACAAACTAATTACCGGATCAGCTAAGATGACCACTTTCACTGTAGCCTTTCCAGGGGTGTCTAAACTCACAAGTGGCGTCAATATTGCGTGACCAGCTTCCTTGACTGAATGTTCAATAGCTGGTAACTGGTTGCTAGGACACGAGAAAGCAATTCGTCCAAAAGCTGTTGCATGATCCACTGGGCATCCAAGATGAATCAGCTCAAGCTTGCACTTGTCCGAGTCATAGCCCAGTAATGCTTCAGTCTCTGACTGCTCATACAATGTCATACCTAATAAGTTCTGCCAGTACACTACAGATTTGGCAAGGTCTGAGACCCCCAGGGAAACTTTTTTGACAGGATCTGGGAGAAAAACAATCCAGCAAGTTTATGACATTGTATTAGGAAATTAACCTTCACGCAAGACCTTACCCTGGAATAATAGTATATTGCAAGTTATTAATCCACTATTATGCCATTGTACCAGAGATATTGGTCAATATTGGTGAACTCATAAAAATAGACTGATAGCTGCTACCATTAGTATGCACCCTGGGTATGCTGATGTCTGAGCCCACTACAAAAAAGATAATGTAAAGAGGACACAATTTATGTTTGTCCTCTCACTCGCGACTTTACATTACTTTACATTACATTAAAAAAAGAGAATGCGCAAAATGTAAGCCCATGTTTCACTGCAAGCCTATTGGTACAATTATTCCATATGCAGGACAAACCAACCCTCGTTTTTTCATCACCTTACTTTTCTATAGCTTCAGGTCACCTTGTCAAGTCACCAAGGTCATAATAAGTAAATCTTGTCGTGGTTAATTGTTTTTGTTATAATTGATGCACACAACTGCTATCTGACCAGTAGTTTTGAGTTTTTTGAAAAACTTTCAGCACTTCCAGGGATCCTCTGCTCCCATGCTTCTTCTCTTTCACTTCACCAATTAATGGACATAAAGTTAACATCAAACAGTTATGTACCCCTCACTCCTCCACCCTCCTCCACCGATATACACCCCTAATACACCCAAATACTTCTTCTAAGATTGATTAGCAAGACTGAGTTAACAAGGAAGTTGCAAATTAAGTGTTATACATTTATGCAAGTGCCAATAGTAGTATAGTTCATGGATTAACACAGCATTAGTAATCAATACCTTTATCACAAGCATCATACATAGGTCTGCAGTGCATAAAATGCCATGCAAAAGCCTTTGATGTGAATTGTATGCCTGCTAGACATTGTTATCCAGACAGCTTAACATACATTAGGAACATTTGTTACCTCCAGTCACATCCTGGTCCACTAGTGTAAACTTGTATCCATCAGGTGCTTTGACAGTGATGCAGCCATCTCCTTGCTCTGTGACTGAGTAGTTGTGTTGTTTTGCATTAGCTACTGCAGTCTTGGAGTGTACTGTAAGACCCTGTGAAAAAAAGCTGTCTATGAACTATAATTATAACTATTATTATTCCATTATAACGTCGTATTGACATGGAGTAAGTATAGCAGTTACCGTGAGTACAGAGGGCTATGTATAGATAAAGCCTTTTGCAAGCATCTTGAGCTTAGGATACTGGGGACATCAGAAACACAAACTCTGAACATATGTGTGCAAAAAGAGAGAGAACCAGACATCATTCATTTGCCTGTCACTGATACACTGTAAAGTCCACACTCTTCAGGGCTTACTACAGCAAAACAGCTTTAGCCAAGTTACCATCATGGTAATCACCAACATCGTCAATCAGACTAGTTACACAAAATAATAATAGAAACACAAAAGGAAAAACTCTGTCACTTTTTTATTAATTTATTAACAATAAAGTTAAAGCTATGTTTGAAGTTTTAGCCTAGTAACAGCTTGGGGCTAGTAGTAGCACTTCACCTTTCACTTATAACTCAGTGGAAGGGATTCAGGCCCACAGCAGCAGTGTTACCTGCAGGAATTAAACTTGCAACACCTGCTTGCACACCTGGTTGGATAGACCGGATATTATAGGAGTAAAGCATCTTGCACAAGGACCCACAAGGGCAAAATGCAACCCAACACTAAGTATGCACAGCTTAAAGTGCCAAGTATAAAAACCACCATGTTTGGCCACAACATTCATTTAGATATCAAACACCTCATGTATGGAACAATCTCCTGGATGAAGTGCACAGGGCAGACACTTGAAATGATTTACCAGTTTTCTAATTTTTGTAACATAAATTATCCATCTTTGTTATTTATTTAATGTTTAGTCATAATTTTCTTTTTTTGGAGACTCTAGCATCATTGTGCTACCTTAAGTTTCAACCTGAAGCAAAATAAAGTTTAATTATGTATTTCTAAACACGTATATAAAGGTCGACACACACGATGGGACTAGTCGTATCGTGTGAACTGGCCATTTTTGCCACCAAATCTAGTCGCAGGGACCAAAATTTGGTCCCTGCGACTAGTCCCACGAATTCAAACTGGTTTGAATTCGTGGGACTAGTCGCAGGCACTAAAGTTGGTCCCTGTGACTAGATTTTGAAGCAAAAATGGCCAGTTCACACAATGAGACTGGTCCCTGCGACTAGTCGCAGGGTCTAGTCGCCAGTTTACACGACACGACTAGTCCCTGCGACTTGTTGCAGGGACTAGTTGCAGGGACTAGTGCCATCGTGTGTGCCGACCTTGACACTTGAGTGGACAAGCCAGGGATTGAACGATGCAGGCTCCTACATGTATGCACCAATCTTACCTTGTAATCAGAAGACACTTACTGGTATCCAGACCATTAAATTTATTTAATATTAAAAATAGGTCATCACCTGAAAATCATTTCCCAGTTGATATTCTTTAATACCATAGTTGTATGTGAGTTCAACAACAAAGTGATCATCTTCTGGTCCAAAGCCGCCATTGTTTTACTCCACTTGCCATCATAAGGACTGTTAGTAATAATTATAATGAGTGATCAACAAATAAAATAATTAATTTAATCTTTATTTTATACTGCTGTACATGTAGATGTACAGGTTTAGGGAGGTCTGTACTTTTATTCGACAACGATACAGTGGTTAAAATGTTGTGGACTCTGATCACTGTGACGACAGTACAGACCACGCTAAACCACATTTGATTTGTTTGTTACCACAATGTCAGAGATAGTGAATCTTTGTCAAGATTTGTTGGCAACTGAAAACACTAACTCGGACTTGAAAGTGTACGTGCTGTATTTTATTATGCAAATGAGCTACTTGAATGTACACATCAGACTTTCCTATCAAAAACTTTTGAAAACTCGCTTAACTTGCAGAAAAATGTTTGGGAAAAGAGTAGTGATGCATACTTGCAGTTGTTGATAAGAGTACCGAGACCATCATAAACTAAACCACATTTTGATTTGTTTTTTACCACAATATATATCAATGTTATTTGAGGAAAATGTTTTTTCAGAGCGTATGTGAGCTGGAAAAGGCATTGCACAACACATTGACGTGAGCAGTGTGGTATCATAGTTATGGTGGTATGAACTCTTATCGACAATGGCAAATTAGCTAATCAGATTGTGAGATAAACAGCAATTGTGGTAAAAATGAAATTGCCCACATGATCAAGAACCCTGCAACTGATTAGGACGTCCAAGTTTATTTCATTTTGAGTGCTACGAAATAGTTTGCTTCAAAATTATTTTCTGCAAGCACTAACAAATCTCATAAACGAATAAACCAAGGTAAGTAAATACCCATTACATGATGCTTTACATCCTTCTTCAAATTCCTCATGCCGTAAAACCTAAAAACATAAACATGTTGTTAAAATTTCTTTTATAAATAGATTGTTGTGATTGAATAAGCAAACTTTCAGTTTCAAAATGAGCTAATAAAAAAGGTTTAAGATTTTGACTGAAAAAGGTGCTGGATCTAGGGGGCCTGGGACCTCCCTATCTTGGCAAAAAGATTGAGACTCTCGCCTAAATAATTTGTAACCAGCTAGACTACTGGATCGACCATTGGAGAAAACAAGTTAAAAATAGTGTTATTTACTGCAATTTATACAATAGCCTGATACATGTATGAGCACTTATGGGAGTTTTATTCACTGTTAAGTTTTAATTTCTCATAGTACCATTGTGACCAGTGCATACATTTTTCTCAACAAATAGTTCAGGGACGATTCTCAGGTGCTGGTGCTGATCTCTACATTTTTCAGTTTTACAATAGGCTGGCCTTTTCTTCTTTACTTTTTTCTCAGAATTGAGATCTATTGCAAATGGGGTGGGATCATTCAAAATACTGAGGTACCAAATTATTACCAACAGTAACATAATATCTAGATTGGGTATAAGAAATGACACTTGGTGACATGTTTAGAGAAATAGATTCCATGTTGAGAATGGCATCAGTGTTCAGCAACTGATCTCAAAATATGGTAAGAACAAAAAAGTGGCACAGTTGGCGGTAGACGCGTGCGTCACTGATGTCCTTACCAAATTTTGACGTCTTCTCTGATCAATTACTGAATAGGCACACATGTACTGCAACATAGAATCTCTATTTGCTTTATGTCTAAAAAATGTTAATGATATCACCTGTGTGTCTGTCTTCCTGTTGATCATAAGTACATAACAGCCAATCAAAATGCGAGAATAATTTGACACATCATATAAATATATGTCAAGTTTTGTAGACGGGTGCAATAATGTGGATTGAGCGCGTCACATTCTTTGATGTTCAAATTGTATCTAAGGGCCATGAGTTCTAAACCTAAGACATGCATACATTGTACTGTACATTGTACGCTTAAAGTACTTTGACAACACTATGCTAAGGCAAGCAAAGGACCTAACAACATCGTTTTGCTTTGGTCACTATGTAACAGTGACCAAGAGTTTAAAAGTTTACACTAGAGAACAATTAACAACTAACGGCTTGCAAGAACAAACGGCCAAACAGTGCGCGCGCTACAAGGAAAATCTATTTCCTGCCTAACTGTGGAAAGAACCTCTCCGTGCACTAAACGTCACGGAATCTGTGGAATCAATGATACAGACCTTCATTCCAAGAATGTCGCGATAGAATTTCACGGTTTCATTTCTGTTTCCAATCTTGAAGACAAAATGAAGAGCTCTCCGAAGAGACATCTTGTTGCGTGACGTGATACAGCAAATTACGGTGCTCCCAGGAATTATGGGAAACAAAATGTCAAGAAATGACACTTCCGCGTGATAGGTACCCTGGGTGCCAGAGGTTTTTCTTGCGCGGTTTCCGGTGTCGGTCATGTTTCTATAGTGACCCGCGCGAAAAACCTCATTTATCGCGGCTTCGCCGCTCGTGCAATGCCAACGGCCTTCGGCCGCCATTTCCATCCGCCGCGCGAAAAAACCTCTGGTATCCAGGGTACGTGATAGGAAAATTGGCCAGAAAATCCGGAAATTTCGGTTTGAAGTCAAATGGTGAGGTCATCTTCCGGAAATTCCATTCGGAAATTGCGGAGTACCTTCAGGGGTACTCTTTTTTTTACCGTTCGGAACGGAACGGCGGAAATTTCCTTACCATTTGCAAACTTTCCAGTTTCCAGTCTCTCATCAGCCCAAAACAATTACGGGAAATCGAATTGCAAATGGTAAGCGCCATTTCGTTTGGTTGGTTTGGTGATTTTGGAAAAACCCTTACTATTATTCAACGCTCATCCCAACCGGTTTAATTTATTCTGACAAATGGTAAGCACCCAATATCACTAGGAATAGGGTATCATTTTTCATTACCTTTAGATAGGATCAGGGTTTAAGACCCTTCACAGCTACACACCTGAGATATAAAGTTGACGCACGTCTTATGAAGGAAACATTAGTTACGCAAACTCACCACGGTGGTTAATGCACCTATCAATGTCAATCTGGCGGGGGGGGGGGGAGGAGGCGGGGCATAGGGCGGGGATTTGATTTGATTTGATTTGATTGATCGCTTTTGGCTTTGTTTGTAATTTTTAGTTATTTGGAAATTGTGGTTGATAATATTTTGGAAAATGTCAAATGCCCGCCCTATGCCCTGCCTTCCCCCACCGGCTTGACACTGGTACGTGCATAACAAGCACTTAAGGCGGGGGTAAACGTGAAGGCGATTTTAACGTTGCTCAACATGGCCTTTCTGCCAATACCTCTTGTATATCTCCGTCACGTCTCAAGTGAGTAACTAACTGCAAGGGACCAGTGTTTATCGTATGTGGTCCCTTGCAGTTGGTCATTTATGAATTTTTGGACCACAGGTCTTTTCAGATCCGATACGCTGCGTCTTTAAGGATGGTACTGGCCATGCGATTGAATGTTGAAATGTTTAAGGTCGGCACACACGATGGGACTAGTCCCTGCGACTAGTCCCTGCAACAAGTCGCAGGGACTAGTTGCATCGTGTGAACTGGCCATTTTTGCCACAAAATCTAGTCCAAAATTTGGTCCCTGCGACTAGTCCCACGAATTCAAACTGCCGAAATCGTGGGACTAGTCGCAGGGATTAAAGTCGGTCCCTGCGACTAGATTTTGAAGCAAAAATGGCCAGTTGACACGATGCGAGTGGTTCCTACGACTAGTCGCAGGGACTAGTTGCCAGTTTACACGATGCGACTAGTCCTTGCGACTTGTTGCAGGGACTAGTCCCAGGAACTAGTCTCATCGTGTGTGCCGACCTTTAGGCTCGCCTTGTCCAGCCGCATTTATTTTTTGCTTTTCGAGACACCAATCGTGACGCTTTGGTCTTCTTGCGCTCCGAAACACGTGATGTGGCAACGCGTGTTTCGGAGCGCAAGTGAGTTCAATGTACGGAACTTGATATAGTGAAGGGATCATTTTGCAATTTATGTGCGTTGGCTCCTTGGCTGGCGTTACATATCTTCGCTACACAGTGCTGACGAGGCCCAAGAAGGCCGAAACAGCTGTCCACTGTTGCGATCCTACTTTATCGGTTCTTGTCATGTTGGTGTTTCGAAGCGTTTTTCACCTAGTATCAGCCTTGCAGTCTATTTCCTTTATACACGGCTCAAGCAACGCTAATCTGTCACTTATCTCTATACTTCTTTCAGTAACCACTGTTAGGCGGTTTTGTGTAAATTTTTGGGTGATTTTAGAGCGTTTTGAGAAAGAGATTTTTTCTCAAAGGATAGGTTAAATTGAGGGAAATATGAAATGTTGAAGATTTGAAGGATTTGGAAAATTGAAATTTGAAGTGAAGAATTAGTAGATGGACACCATTTCCAACCCATTTTAATCCTAACAATTCTCTTAAATATTACTTAACATTTCACTCCAACTAGCCTTCTCAGAAACCCTCAATGTTCCCAGAGGCGAGGCCGAGGGGGAACTTTGAGGTCGAGGGGACATCCAAACTCACTGTTTCCCGCGGGGCAAGTCATTAAGTGTTTTTTTATACCTCTTAACTCAAAAATGGAGGAAAAGAAAACTGCGAAGAATTTAGGGTCTGTCGGACTATGCCGGCATAATTTTGAGCAAAATACTATATCTGGGTATAATCGAGGGCCTAGTGATCTCTTTATGCCAGGCTTCCAACTGACTAGGAATGTTTATTAACAGGTACGGGCCTATGGGGAGTGGGGTGAAAGTGTCATTTTAGTCCGGCATAATTTGAGCATTATACCGCCAGCCGAGCACAATTTTGAGCCTAATACCCTGGTTTCACAGGTGACGCCCGAAAACATAACACTCTATTTTTCTAGCATAAACCGGCAGACCCTAGAAGAATTCGTTTTACGCAGGCTGGTACACAAATTTGCCACAGTTTCAAGGAGCACGTACTGATCAGGTGCGAGTCGAAAGTTTAAGTTGTTGTTTCTCTGGGGAGTTAGGGAGCTACCAGGTGAGTTTTGACCCACGACACGTGACACGTCCTATCTCCTCCAAATGAAGTTGGGAGGTATAACAACCTACCTTCATCAACTTCATGTTGATAAATAGCAAAGTGTTTCACTTGCCTGCCGACGCAGCCCAACAGTTCCTCTAGAAAATGATAACTATGTGGTCACTCTTGTTGACATGGTTTTTATGTAGCTCATTTTTTGTTTATTTATTTATTCAAATATTCTATTAGAAGTTCTCAGCATATCCGCATATAGTGTTATGTCTCATTTGTCTCTTGCCAAAAGAGGGCGAAGAAGAAGAAGAAGAGAGTTAATCCCCAATTAAGGCCTCGTTTCTAAGGTACACTCTTTTTTTTTAAATAAGAACAAACTTAATAAGAACATTGAGGCTAAAATCGCTCGAAAAATAAGAACAATTTAAGAACAATCTGAGGCTGAAATTTTTTTCACCAAACAAACAGACCGCGACGACAGTGTGAAGCCAACGTTTCTTTTCAAGATTCAGGGTCTTTACTATACAGTCTTCCAGATATATTCATCACTCTTAAACTTCATTATCACACTTTTCGTGTGTAAACAGTAACAGATTACATGTATGAGTATAAACACTGAACACTACATGTACTGATAAGTACAGGTTCTTTGTCCATCACTGTATGATGCATGTGAAAGGTATGGTTTAGGTACCCTGCAGGTCAGGGTCCCTACAGTGAAGTACTGTACAGTACGGTATAACCACATTTGGAGCCATTAGAGAACACAGAATTTTAAGAACAAAATAGGAACATTTTGAGGCTGAAATGGCCGAAAAAATAAGAACATTGAGCCTGAGCTAAATTTTACTGGTTCTTAATAAAAAAAAGAGTGTAATCCTTTATGAATTATTTTAAGACCAATCCCTGCTTCAGAAATCAATGGAGCTACTGTAAATAGCCAATTCTGTAAAGGGAATTTTACTCACGTGGTCAGCCCAACTGGTTTACACACACTTTCATCCTCCACGAAAACATTCACACATCGCGCGTGTTAACATTATCCGCAGAAGAACTGGGTATCATACCTAAAAATAGTTCGAGAGAGATTATCTTGAGAATCAGTTCTATATGGGGATTTACAGCGGAAAAACGTACTGCGCAGCAAAATTCCCGCCATTTTTTCAAACTTGGAGCCTGGCGTAGAGCCAAAACTCGCGCATGCTTATTACGTTTTTTTTTTGCTGAGAACTATGGGAATTAACTCTCTCACTCTTCATTGTATCTTCCTCTGCCATTTACACATTTGCTTCCCGTTCACAGCAACTCGTCTATAATTATCAAAATCTCTACTTAAAGGGGCTCAGTCACGGCATCTTGAGTTATTTTGAACATCGAAAAAGATAACCGTTAAATTGAAGGAAACCTAAATATAACACTTTATAAAGATAGAAAAACATCAAAGAGATAATAATAAACCATAAAGGAACAAGGATGGTTAAGGATGGAGAAGATTGACACGGATTGCAAACAACGAATTTGAAAAGTTGTGCTAAGCTTTTCAAACGTGACTGAGCCCCTTTAACCATTACCGAAGAACGGTTCAATTCGTTTTGTGAGGCCATTTGAGAGGAATCCATTTATAAGTTCCTAAAATAGTTGCAAACACTGCAACTGATTTTATATAGCAAAACATTTTTACCCTAAAAAATAAATCGTTCACGATTTGCAGTCGAACATTTTCAGTGCTCAATAATATTCATTTTCCTTGCTAAACTGATTCTGTTGTCGAGACCAATTAATTCTGATGATTCTGGTGCTGGTTTCACATTAACGAACACTCAAAGCTTCACAGATTCTGACTGTCTGTGTGCGTGTTAGGCTGGTTATTAGGTAGGACAGTTGAACTCTCTGCATCTTGAAACACTCCAGGTGAATCGTGAGTATCTCCACCCTGGTTTTCTTCGTTCTTCTTCGTTTCAGCTTTGTCATCTTCCTCTGCCTTTTTTTGTGACGCTTTTCTCGCAGCTTCCTTACAAGACTCCCAGAAAGTCTTCAGAGCGTCATTCTTATCGGCACAGAAGTCCTCCAGCTCTCCCCTCAGAGTATTGGCGGCCTCGCTGTCTCCCGTGGCCGCAGACCGCCAGCGTCTTGTCAGCATGTAGTTATGTGTCCAGTGGTAGCCCCAGCAACCGCTTGACGGTTGTTCCGCGTCTCGTCCAGACCGGCCAATTGTGAACGGATCTTCGTCCTGGTTCAAGTTTAAGATTCGGACAAAAGCGACGCCGCTCGTGTGTACGTAGTCGTTCGCGCGACACTGCACGGGGGTAACTTGCACCATCGGCGAGCTCACATGCATCGAGCCGTGCGGCGAGTCCCGGATGAAACCAAACCTTTAACACAATCAAACAACAGGACGACAGATGAGAAATCTTTTAGACAGCAAAATACAACCGAACTAAGCTAACAGGCACCCTCTGTGGGCAGATACTTCCCGTCAGCGGAAGCTTTGTCATGGTCGAAGCCACATAAAAAGCTTCATAGCAACCTTCAGTAGCAAACAACTCTCCTAAACTGACAGCTCTGTCCAAGGATACCCACTCATGACAGGTTTTACTGAACGACCCTACGACATACTTACCTTTGAAGAATGGCTTCCAGGAATAAGAACATTCTGAGACTTCGCGTAGAAGGGTCAAAATCTAAAACAATAACAACAGATCTGGGGCTGTAGCAGACTTAATAAGAAACGAGATACCGAAGCAGAGTCTATATTTTTATTGATCACAAGCTTTCGACGCTGTCACAGCGTCTTTCCCAAGTGAATATAGCTGGAATATATTCGGCCTTGGAAGTTCTGTGGCAGTGCCTGACGCTCAATCCCTTTCTTTGATGCTTGCCAAAACGTTCGTGGCCTCTGGGGACGAGAATGTTAGCCTGACAAATGTTTCGAGGTTCACCAGAGCAAACAATTGCCTCTGACAAAGGGAAATGCCAAGGCCTGGGGCGGATACAGGTTTCTAGAGAAGAGGTTCGAGATGCGGACCGGCGAAGGCGGTTCCCATGTAAGTGGCCAGGGGCATCCTCCCCTAGAAAATTCTTAAAATTGAGGTCCTCAGAAATGAGATTTCCGGCATTTTGAGGCCAAATCAGCGTGTTATATGTTACAATTTAAGGGGTTCAACCGACCCCTCCAAACTCCCCCCGCCCCCCGCCTAGATTCGCCTCAAAAGGCGGTCAATGCACTTCATTGTGTCAACCTCAAGTCCATATTTAACTTCGTGGCAAATGTTACTAGTACCTTCAAATAATTCACATCCGTCTGCAGTACAGTTGGAGAAGTTCAGTGGGATAAACACAGGCAAGCGAAAAGGATCAACATTTCTACCATCACGATCAGGGAATGGACTCACTGGAACGGGGACTAAGTGAAATCCACACGAGGGCGCTTTCCGAGTCCATGAATGAACCTGAAAAGGTGAAAAGTGACTGTAATTGGAGACAAGTACAGTTTGATCAGTTACAAAAGGCCTGCCTTACTTCAGGATCCTCAGGGCGGTTTTCTTTCGGCCGTTGTGACCAATGGCGGATCCAGAAAATTCAGATAGAGAGGTCCGAAGAAATTGCGTCAGTGGCGAGCCCCTTGGGCAAAAATACTCTCATTGCGAAGAGGCTTGCTTGAATACCATCTTCCTTTGGCATTCTCTCTGGACTTATGTCCAATTGTTTCAGAATTAATCGAAGGTAAAGATGGTACGATCAACTGAAGTGGTTGAGGCTCACCAACACATTTTAAGGGTGCAATCTGTTAGTTATTTAATTTCCTTACCATGTCGTTTACAATGCACCCAGTTGCTGCTATCCAGTGCAGTTCGATCTCAAATGCATTTAAGGCACAATAGTTGCCATGGTAACGAACAGTACAAGTTTCTGGGCGTTGGCTCTTATGATGTGGATCGGCGTCTAGCGTGACGAACTTGTAGGCGGGGCCACAGCCGCAGTCTGAGTAACGTAACAAACAGCAACATGTCACGCAAAACAAGGTTTGACCTCTCTCTCTTCATTTTATTGTTCTTTCCTTTCCCATTACTTTTCTCTACGTAACTTAATGACAAGTTTCTTTTAAGCAAATCTCTGGCAGAATTCATTAAATTTTCAAACTTGACGCGAAAGCAAATGACTTGGTGAGTTATAGAAACAAGAAGCCTACCAACTAAAGCCATTAAACTTTGGTGATAAATGCAGATTGCACGAAGAGCTAAATTACAAACGTCAATAAGCAACTCCAAAAGAGAATTGGATTCAAACTATGCATGACGAGATTCATCATCTGATTGATCATGATTGGATAACAGAATTCGTATCTGCACTGAAGTCGAGGGGGCACTACTAGTCACCAAAAAAGCCCAGTTCTTTACGGAACAACTGATACTCCCACTACACTACGAAGAAGGCCTTTAGAATACATACCACTGTCTGAATGTATACGTCCTCGTTGACTCCGATGGGCCGATCTTGGTCGGTTGCGCTTCAGGGACGGAGAACGAGTCGGAACTGAATCAATCACTTGATCTGGTGCTAAGAATTCTGGGACCTCTTCACTAGCCTTGCGCGGCCAGATAGCGATTTCGAACCATTCCATTTGAAAAGCGCGCAAAAGGTCAAACTCAAAACGTTCAACGTCGATCGAACTTCGGTGAGGCGCAGGAAACTTGGAGGTGTCAAGGATATCTAGAGACGAAAGAAGATATCACAAAGATATCACATGGCTGACTGATTTGGAACAGAAATATATTTTCCGTGTGTGGGGTGTGCAGTTGACTGATCTAAGTCGCCAAAAGGGAGCTTTGCAGTGTCGTGCTGTTTAAGAGAACAGAGAGTTGGTTTTACACAGTAAGGGGAAATCTAATTCATTCCAAGGAAATAACACGATTGCACCGCGGACATTCGTACCCGTTTTCGAGAAAGTATACAGGATAAAATTTCAAAGCAATCAACAGCATCACAGTTATGGCTTGAAAAAAAAAAACAACAACAACAGCAATCCTGAGGGCCCAACAATATAACATATTTTAATGTCATCTTCCTACAATGAAAGCAAAACTTAAACTTATCAACCTCAACGGAATCGCCTCAAATTGCGCGATCCTAACCAGGTAAAGTGGAACCCGCGTGACGGTCACCTCGTTATTACATACCTCTTACTAACCGAGTTCGAGGTCCGTACCGCAAGTTACAGAACGAGGTTTTTCCCCTTCGATTTACGAGGCCATAAATCGAAGGGGAAAAACGAGGATCCGTAACTTACAGTACGGACCAAGAAAACGAGGTTAGTAAGATACTTATTATATTTCTATTGTGTCTGACGAGTTCGGGAACGATTTTAATCCACGAGGAACGGCTTCAAATTTCTGAAACAGGTCGAAAGCAAAGCGAGTCAATTTGAAATCGTTTTTAAGTCGTTAGCACGCTTTAGTACACAATTTAGAGTAAAAGAGAGTTTTAAACCTTTACTTCCTAAATAACCAAATCACGCAACAGTAAATCATAAAACACGCAACAGGTTGGCAGCACAAACAAGTTTAAATTTTAGCGGGCTGTGCGGGAGAGTATGGCCCGCTAAATTGACCAATCACAGCGCGCGTACTAACTCAGAGATATAATAGGGTCAACTATTTTTGTCTCGACGAAACGTCTGGACATGTTCTTATAAGAAAACGCCGTTAACCCTTTAATGCCCAAAAGTGACTTACAGATTTAACTCTGTCTAATGCCTGTCGATTTTACTCGTCAAAGGGAGACCCCTTGGGCACTAAAGGGTTAAAAAACTATCTCCTTTAACCCTTTAATGCCCAATGGTGACTTATAGATTTTACTCTGTCTAACGCCAGATGATTTTACTCGTCAAAGGGAGACCCCTTGGGCACTAAAGGGTTAAACCGGCCACTCTGTTAATAAGGCCAACACCGTTATTTTCATATCTCAACCTGTGCAATTCTTTAAAATTTTACCCCGTTAATACGGCCACCCGAACCAAATATGCATTCGTGATTGACAAAACAAAAACAAATTTCGAGAAGCAATATTAGGAAATGCTCTCAGTTGTTCAAAGGCCCTGTAAAACTATGACATCTTTCCATGGTTAATGTTGCGTGCTGATTGGAGGTTTTGCATTCCGGATGTTTATTCAGTTGTTAGAAGTGCAATAGCTCTACGATCTTATCGCAGTTATCAGCGGTTTGACATGCAAACGAGGCGAAAGGGTCAATTCTGCTTTGAGTACCCTTTAGCCTCGTTTGTGTGCCTTTCTAAACAAAGGAAGATTTGACAGCAGGCTCAACTCCAACAACAGCTATTGTGATACATTTGTAAATGCGTCAAGACATCACTCTATTAAGACCAGTTATAAAGTTTGACCCTACCCCATTAATACGACCACCCGTTCCCATTGCG
>JAHPZR010007054.1:102500-132500 GCA_019787425.1 Platygyra sinensis | reverse complement strand
ACCCTACCTTAATTGTGACTGAATGTATACTTTTAAAATTCAATAACCGGAAAAAAGATAAACTCACACGGCTCATCATTTCTTCAAAGAACAAAAACAAAAATAAAAATAACTAGTAATAGTTCTCACTAAATCTGCCCCGCTTCTATTTTATCCCTGATGGATATAAAATTCTTATAAAATTTCACGGTGTATAAGGAATCTTTTATTTATTGTATGAACTAAAATTTTATATTTTTTGTAAACTATATCACTCATACTGTTCAAGTAACTTAGGCACGATATCATAAATTTTAATTAACTAAACCAACACAATCTGTCTAACTCATTCTATCCCATGATGTTCTTTACATAATACTCTCACGAAGTACATTCTGGAAAAAAAAAGTATCAAACCACTCTGTTGCTCTAGTTTGATACTGAAACCATTTGTCTTGATATACGAGGACTCTTCGAGCAAATGTATCACGAAAGCAGAACGGAAGTTGAGATTTTTTCCGAGGTGTAAACAGAAGAATCGCGTTACAGTCGCCATATATGTAAATTAGAGTCAAGCTTTTTGTCCTCAACGAAAACGCCGCAAAGCATTTACATTTACATTTAGATCCCTGCCCGTCAAGTATATTCGTGGTTGTTATATACAGTTTATTATGTAAATTATGTCGACTGCGGGACTGCGGTAGCAGCATTTAAGAATTCCAAAAAGTGGGCCGGGTATTCTGCAATCCAGCCGAAGTAAAAATAAGCGATCCAAATAAACGTGATCTTTATACGTGTTGTGTTTGGGTCGAATCTGTCGACCCCGTTGCTGATTTGTGTCCGACAAATCAACTTCTGTACCAAACAGATCAAGCCGGCACTGCTGAATAGCCTTTGAATTCAAGATATATGAAGAAATGACTGTTATGACAGATACTCGCTTCAAAATATATTTTGGCAAATATCTTCCTCTCCTCCTCGTGGAGCATTCGTCCTCGATCTCTTCCTCGTGTTCGTAGTTGCAAGAATTACCCATATAGCATTGCCTTGCGGGCTGACTGAAAAATTAACCGGGACCACCGTGCGCGCCTAGTATCTTCAAATCGGGATTGATTCGCATACTACACCAATATTTCACACATTCTTTATACGTATACGCGGGGGAGACTATAATGCCTCCTCGGGTTTTGGCCTCTGGGCCAAAACCCTGCGGGGGCAATAAAAAAACAAACAAACAAAAGAGTTTCCTGTATTACAACGCTATTGTTTATGTCTATAGGTATATGTGCAGACATGCATGCCCATTTGAACAGAGTATTCTTGTTGTTTCTCTTTTTGTGGCTACTGCTGCTTGGCAGCTGTAGCCATATTGCTATCATGTGCGTAAGTAAGTAGAGTGTCCAATTTTCGGATTGTGTTCGGAACTATTCGGTCTTCGCGACGGATAATGGAATAGAAATCGATCCGGTGTTCGGAATGAAAGAACACTCGAATTTCTGTGTTCTCTCGGTTTTGCTCGACTGGTAATTGAACATAACAAAAATTATATTTGAAATAGTTTGACATTCCTAAACAAAGATCTACAGTTTTTAGAAGGACTGGAGGAGTTTTTCCGTGTACATTCTAGAATAACTTCAGACTGCCGGGTATGTAGTATTAGTAATAGTAATTGGACCGAGTGGAGTACAATTCAGGGAGTAATCGCGCGAGTAATTTCAAAATCGGACGAGCGCGAAGCGCGAGGCTGATTTCAAATTACGAGCACGATTACTCCCAGAATTGTACAACACGAGGTCTAATTACTAATTAATCGTATCTATAACAAATTTCGGAATTAAAAATGTCTTTTCAGAACTTTTTTTGAGCAAAAACGTCTGTAGCGCTTTTCCTAAGTTTTGAAAACTGTAGAAAACATTGCTAAGGAAGCCATCAAAGCGCGTGTAATTGGCGTGAAAATCACGTGGGTATCCAATTACAGGTGTCCGATTACAAAAAGTTCAAATCGGACACCTGTAATTGGACACCCACGTGATCGCGCGCCGATTACGTGACAAATAGGCGCGCGGAGAACCAATCACGATCGACAATTTTGTTATAGATACGATTATTTTAAAAACACTTCTGCGTCTATGCTAGCAGAAATTGTT
This sequence comes from Platygyra sinensis, assembly GCA_019787425.1. Classification (NCBI taxonomy): domain Eukaryota; kingdom Metazoa; phylum Cnidaria; class Anthozoa; order Scleractinia; family Merulinidae; genus Platygyra; species Platygyra sinensis. Next base: position 130,374 of record JAHPZR010007054.1, on the reverse strand, counting down.
CGGAGTTCGTTTACTGGTCGTGGCGATCGAAGTGAATTGTGCAGCCATACCTGCCGTGTTGCGATCTTCCACCCTTTTCAAGAATTATAACTCCTCTGAAGAGCGAATAATCTCTTTCGAGAGAACCAAGACGAATCGTGATAAACTCCCTCGCGAAAACAACAGTCTAATAGCAACGCGTCAAATTACATTGCACGTAATTTGCATAACCTTTCAAGTTGAGTTGTGAAAATAACTTCCGAGAATTTGGGATTCCTATCGCAGTTTGCGAAGAAATAATCAAGCTCCATACTTTTATTGAATCAAGGCAGGAGTATTCTTAATTTTATAGGCGAAGATGCGGCAGTCTGTTTTGCTATTTATTTTGGCTTCACTCGTCTAGTTCGCGTCACGCAACGTGATTTTCTTAAGCAGTCAAACGCAGTTTTTTCAAAAGAATTGGCGATTGCTAAGCCTGCTAGGTATATTTGAACTACTAGTGAAGTAAATTTGGCAGTACTATTGTCAATGCAGAATTTCCTTAGAACTTGGCAAGAACATTGGCGCGTCAATAATCTCGCACAATTCCCCCTGACCCGCACAATCGAAGTTTTAATTTTCCTGCACAATTTTACTTCAAAATCACGGTGTTTTTTTTCGGCACACTTCATCTAAAGCCAACTAACTTAGAGGTAAGATATTAAATTCAAACTACCGAAAGTCTTATCTATACAAATTTGGAGATCGGCATATTTTGCGCGGCGCAAGAAACAAGTCGGCATGTTTTTAGTAAGCTACGAGTGCAAAAACGTTTTCATATTAGCTCGTTTTATGACCTCTTTTATCGCAATGTGATTTGTTTTACTGCAGTGCTCTAAATAATAACAGCAGTAGCCACGTGCAGTCATTGACTGCCTATTTTTTAAAACCTGTGTTCCAGGTTGTGTACGCAGGGATAATTGAAAAGTTGTAATATTCCAGATGTCTTCATATTCCGGCGTTCCGGTATTCCGACGTTCCAGCGTTTTATAAAGGCACTTATACTTTTCCTTCAAGATGACTAAGCACAAATTATGGATGTATACTCTTAAAGTGTCATCAAAACAATGAATAGCCTCGCGTCATATAAATTGTCAACAACAAACAATGACAGATGTGTGATTTACATAACAAGAAAATAATTATCCGGTGGGTTGCCAAAGCGACCAATATTTCCGAAATATCTGTCTTAAATGTTGGCTTTTCCAATGCTGCGAGATCTTGAGGCCACTTCATCATATTGCCAGCGGCATAAAAACAGTGTTTACATACTGATTAAATAATAGCGTGCAAATTTCTTTTCATGTAATATATGAGTTAATAGTCAGGTAAGGAGTTTAAAACTCGTCCTTACAGTTACTCAATGCCAAAGTGGCCACAAAATGTTATCAACACTATGGCTATACTAATAATTTAAAATGCTTTTATTAGTGACCCATGAATCATAACGTTATACACTGCTATAGAAAGTGAAAGTACACCTCCACTTGTGAGCCTTGTTCACCGAACATAGCCTACACTCTGGAATGAATGTGAAAGATCTTTTTTTCCCCATGTGAGTTCACGTCTACACTAAAATGGCGTTTTTGGTCACTAAGAACAAAACTTTTATTGAAAGGTTTCCAAAGCGGCAAAATTTGAAAACAAAAACTGGCTACGTGTTTAAGTGCACACGGCAGAAACCAGTCTTTCTTGAAAGTAGCGCTAGTGCAAGTAATGCTCTCTTATTTCTGCACTACGCTTTTCTGGGGCTGCTTTGATGTGGACGTTTACAAATTTTTCCAGATATGAAGTCTTGACTGAAAAGAATTTATGTTTCATTAAGGAAAACGCCGTTTCTTGTCTGTCCAGCCTAGCAGGACCATCCGACAGGAATAAGTGTGGAAAGGGGGCTAAATAGTACTAACGTATACCGCTCTCGAGAATATTGGACCGAGCCTAACAAAGCGGGCCGATTTTCAAAGGGCACTAGCTATGATGTAAGCTCTGTGTGGTGCTTGGCGTTCAATTGTCGTTTAGGTGCCGTTAGATTGATGCAAGCTGTAATACACTCACAGTCGTTTTAAAAAAAAAGACATATTGGGATAAAAAAAGGCATATGTACAGTATAAAAAAATCCAGGTTGAGAGTTATTTTATAGAAGAGTTCATTGCCTGACGAGTGAACTTTCACCCCCCCCCCCCACCCCCCTCCCCCCCAAAAAAAACACGATATTCTCGTTAAAGCTCTCAGTGGTTTTCTTCCATTTGTCCTCTGCAAAATTTAAACTTTCTTTGAGATCGTTTATGTCACGATATGCTGAGGCTTGAGCACTTTCTAGGGAATGAATTCTTGAATCCATTCCTGCAAGGGTTTCTTGTAGGATTTTAACTGATTTTTCAATTGCGTCGAGCTTTTCTAGCTTTGATAAAATCGCTTGGAGCTTTTCTTCTAGCTTCTCGGTGATTTCGAGCGCTGGCGACTGTTCAGTGACACCCTCGTGGTCGGTTACAACAATGTAAGTGTAGTTTTCGCGTCTTGCTTTTCTTGTAATCGTGCGATACCAGAGGTGGAGGTGACGACTCCTCTGAAGATGAGGAATAGAATCGTTTCTTTTCTACTAGTTTTCACAAAGTTTCGGCCATGAAAGGCCATGAAAGTTTTAGCGGCCGGCGACGAAACGCGTCTTCACTCGGCCATTGCTCCCCAGTTTCCCCAGTTAGCTTCTTCATCGCCGCCTAAAACGTGAGTGAATAGCAACCGATATAAAAAACATTTCCTAGCAATTTCAAATGCTACGATTATTTGCCTGGAGAATCGATCCAAACTGCGAATTATTTTCATTCGTGCAAAATGAATACTTTTTCTCTATGGCTAATAAATTTGTGTTACAATTTTTTTCCATCCTACATACCACGGTTGTGTTAACCGTTAGACCTGAAAAAAAATGACGCAAAACGTATTTGTTTGCAATTCCGTTTTTCCTTTGTCCAGTGTTCCACTATTCATTTTTTTTTTCTTTCATCGCTCTCGCATAATTTGTTTGATTGATGGCACTGCATTGCGGAAAAATTGAATAGTAGTTATCCAGTTTGCCGTATATTTTATCACAACAAGGTGAGACTTGATCGAAGAACGTAAATTGACTCTCCACTAACTCTTCATTTACATTGTAGCAAATCCAAGAGAATGTCGTGGACGTTCAAGTTGATTGTTTGCCTCCTTGCAGTAATCTTCGGCATACAATCAACGGTGCCGACTGCGAAGAACGGATGGAAGGCCATAGATTTATATTTTAAAAACATGACGCGTGAACTTGGGATGCAGAAGGACCCCAGCAAGCGACAACTCCAGTGCAGGTGGAATTGCCAGGTTGTCGAATCTGATCTAGGTAACATAACACAAACGATCGTCGTAACTGAAGGGAGAAAGTTAAGCCTTGCTTTCCACTACGAGAAAATTCTGGAAGGCGATTGTGTGAACCCAACAACTGGCAACTCAAATAACAACGCTACGGAGTACTGGCAAGTCTGGTTGGTAAATAACACACTTCCTAGTTTTGGTGGAAATGTCATAAGAAGTTTTTCAGAATTGATACAAGCATCGTCTGAAAACAAAGTTAAGGTTTTGTGTCGATACAGAAAAGCTAATTCTACTGGAAAAGAGACGCTTTACGGTGAACTTTCTTCTCCAAGTGAACATTTGGAGAATATTCTTCGCGCGTCCGTTAGGTCACTTGGAGAGCGGGTTTGTGATGCACAATCAGACAATGATGTACAACCTTGTATCCAAATCAGTGAATTTAACCATAGTGCTCAATGGAAGGACTTCGTGCTACAATACGTGATCATTGCTTTTGTCATTGCCTTCGCATATATTGGCCCGGCTGTCGTTTGCCTTTATTCCGCCACACAGGACACACGTGATGGAATCTGTCAAATAAAGGTAGAAGGACCTAGTCCTGTTGGCTTTCGGAGTCTAATTGGAAACTATTTCTTTTCATCGGAGTACACCTTATGGCACAGAGCAAGGAAGTTCATTATGGATGTTGTTCTTTTGCCCATACCATTTTTAGTTCCGGCGATATTTGTTGAATACCTTTTGTATCAGAATATATTACCCGACCAAAATATTCTAGGATGTGGACTCACCTTTCCACCTTTTCGTATTTTGTTTGGCTGTTACTTTTGTAATGCTTTTAAATTCCATATTCTCCGTGTGATTCCAACAGATGCTAGGCATAATGAGAACACTGCATGTGAATTTTTCCTGGGAATTTGTTTTCATCGGGAACTTCCAGAGCGAATGCTAGCACATCTCCGCAAAGTCAGCTCTACGATATCTGACACTGGTGGAGTTTGCTTGGCACATTCTGTTACTTGGATTAAAGATACTTGGCGAAGCCATTCTTCAACCCCAGTCAGACGTATCATCGTTCCTTTGTTGTTTGCACCTATTTTCGCAGTATTGATTATATTCATAATTGTCTATGGCTGCGTGCTTTTTATGATCCTTATATTTTCTTCATTCCCCATCGTAATCTTGTGCACAACTACAGACTTATGTCATCCAGTGAAAATTAACTTCCTTCATCGCTATCCTAATTTACTGTCTATTGTTCGCATTGTTGTAGTTCTTCTGGATATCTCGCTCTCCTGGTTGGCGGCTCTCGGGGCAATTTTTGTGTTACGCTCAGCTGCTGTTGGCGCCTTGATATTCCTACAATTAGCCATATTATTTGTGCTTTCGGAAGATAACCTTCCATTTGTCGCCTGCTGTGTTTCTGTCTCTCATTACTTGTGGAATAGCTACAGTAGATCCTTTATTCGCAGATATCAAGCTCTAACCATAAATTTATATGAACATTACGATCGGCTTAGCCCAGACCATGATCATACCACTGACGAAGAAAAGAGAATCCCAAAAGAGCTTTTTGACCTGGCTTGTGAAGAGCTAATGCCTATAAGAACATGTGTCTTTATACTCATAGTAAAAAATTCTTTAAGTACATTCTTCATCTTCCTGATTTTCTCATTCACAATGTCGATGAATACTTCTCCAATGATGAAATGTTTGGTAACTTTTCTTGCTGGGACTTTTCCTATCATCGTCAACATTTACCTCGATGGAAGGAAGCAAAACTGTGACTTTGACCAAAAAACTCTTAAAATTGTGCAAGAGTACATAACCAGTATGAGACAAGTGCAACGGAGCTATAGCTTTGACCTAAGTTACGCCTCTTCTGAAGAAGACACATTGAGGTTTGGGATAGTGCCATGGATCATCTCACTTCTTTGTTATATAGGTTTTCTTAATTTTCATTCCTGGTCATGTGGTACTCGGTAGGTTGTCGTCCACTTCACTCTTTGACTGAAATGTACGGCCTGATATATAGGTATCCTTTCTGAATTGCTGATAATCCCTGATCCTGAACTTGTCGAAAGAAATTCAGTGACGACCTTTCTGTGTAGATGCGTGTGTGGTCGAGGGGGAGGGGGGATTTGTCCCTGAGGATTGTAATCGGCAAGACGCAAAATGACATCGAAGGTGCTAAAGAATTAAAGCAACTCTGATGTCCAATGCGCTCACTCGTGAGATATCCAGTTGAACACTCGAAGAGAAATTCCATATATATCTACCTGCACCCATGCATGATTCTCTATGTAAACAATCATATATCAATATTTCCGTCTCAAATATTAGAAATATATGGGTTTTATGGACGCAAGTTAACGATAGTTTTTGTACATTATATTGTCTTACAGCAGTACTCAGTTCAATGACTGGGCACAGTGTATATATTTCAAGGGAACGTAATTCACTGTCAACAGATCAGCTGACTGAAAGTTTCTAATAAACATAAATATACAGGAACAATGTAATGTACCTCAGCAACATTTTACAGGTGTAAGAAAAAGGAACCTTCTTTTTCTCGATCCATATAATAAAGAATAATTTGTTCAATCTCTACTGCCATTAGTTCAATGTGACCAAAAGAAACTCGCGACAATTCAGCATGGCATGTGAAGACCTGAACCTTTAAAATTTAATTTAAATAATGTGTTGTCTCTTACACTCCGGGGATGACTCTTCGTTGATAAGTCTTAATGCGGGCTCAAGAAGAGCCCGCAACCTAGTTTGCACTCGATATGTCGTTTTTTGGAGGAAATTTGTTCTCCCAAAATCGATCGATAAATCCTCGCAAACCAATAAGAATCCATTTCCACCCGAACAAGAATATTTTAAAAGATGCCCGCCGAGACGGCCAGTGTGCTAGATCTTCAAAGCCAGAGTTTTGCGTCATTGAAAAGTGTTAATGTACATTTAAAAGATTGAAATGAAAACAAACAGTTTTAAAGAATACTCAGTTCTCGCTATTATGTCAAAAGAGGAGCAGCAAACGATGAAAAGTTGTTTGGACGATTCAATGCGAACCGACAGTGGAACCGAAGCTTCGGGATAACCTACCCGCGCGTATACTCGACAGATATGATAACTCAGTTCTCGCTATTATGTCAAAAGAAGAGCACAACCGATGAGAACATTTGCAAGGATAGAGAGAAAGTAATTTGTGGCCAGTTGCCGGCTACTAAGGCTGAAATTATGAACGGTAAGCTGTATTTTCGTTTTGCGTGTAAAATGCCACGTTTCTGAATAAATTACGGCTAGCATTACAAAGTGTCATTGTTTGTCGTTTGTAGCCCGCCGAGGTCATTTTTTCGTCTAAATAGTTCGAAAAAGATTTTGCCATTCAACTTTCAGCCCTCAGACAATAATTTTCCCTTTTTTTTTTCCACCAAAACGCGACTTTCGTGTTATAAACATGTTTTTCCTTTGCTATGGGCGACTATCGCTTCCTTAAGCTACGCATGCGCAAGCGGTGGTTGACGTGGTTTTGCTCGATGTCGCTGAAATTTTAACATGAATAAGCTGGATTGTTAAGGAACATATTGTCCTTTTGTCGATGTGTGGTAGCTATTAACGCGAAAGTGATATATCGCTTTGCAGTCATATTTGCTGAAGACATTCTTTGCATACCGTGGGTTTCGGATCACCTTGTAATCGGATTATTTTGTTTACTAGCGATTCGAAGGCAAAAAATAGCCCGGAAAAGGTAACTTCAATAACCTTTCAAACGAATGTAAATTTTGATACGTTCCGAGATGGGTTTATAGTGAAAAAAGGGTTTTTGACGAACGCTTGCGTTCAGTTTAATTTTTTTTCCCGCGAGAATCTCAATTCCCAATTTCCTTACTTATTTCCAGTCCAAACTCTCAATGTTAACGAACATCTTCGCCAAAATAATAATTAAGGCAAAAGGCTAACTTTTCCAAAGATACCTATACAGACATGAAATAATAGAGCAATTCGGGACTTATTATAACTAAAACTACACAACGTGATGGCAAAATATTTTCAGTACCCAGCAAAGGTGTTCTTGCAAATCACTCCACTCAAAAGTATTCTAGCCCGCACTTCCTAATCATTGGTTATTTCTAGTTTCTTTTAATGTGCCTTTCGAATGAAAGGAAATATATGACCATCTTCTCACGACACTCAGACCACAGCTAACGTCAAACACCACACAGACTTTAATCACCATATTGCGGCTTTACATCAGCTCGCTTTGCCAGGGTGCGTCAACAAATCATTGTTCTCAAAAGACTTATTTGGCTAGTTCTCATCAAAACGGGCTTATCGTGGATTGAAAATGGATAGAATGATTTCCATTTACACCAATCAAGATAAATTTGAACATGTATTTTTTCCTCAGTTGCAGCATTCCATCGCTTACGCCACAACCAGGGCACTTAAAACTGCTTTCCGCCCTGCTATGCGTTCGTTCACTTTAGCCCGCTTTGAATTAGGCTCTGCAACGTCGACGTTTTCAGAAAGACCTGTCTTTGCCGCAAGCCCCACAATACCTAACAGAGCTTTCGAATTTCTTCGGTCATTCAAGAAACCGTATGCGGAAAAACTCAGTCTTCTGTGCCCCAGTATTATCATTTCAAATTTCTTTAGATTAGAAGTGAATTGGCCTTTAATTAGATAACAACGGGTGGTATAGCATATCAAGCGTAAATCCATGATATGGGATTCGATAACGCTTTGTGGTCACTGACTCAATGAAATTGTAGTCAAGCTTTAAAGTGCCAGTTCGATGAAATTTTGCGATTTTTATTTTTGTGCATTTTTCAACCCGAGCACTTGAAGTCCGTTTTTACTCACCGTATTTCTCGCAATTTTACGTCCGCAATTAATCGGTTATGTTCCTACCGCGCAGTAGGAGGAATGGGCCTAGTGACGTTATACGCGTAACGAAAAACTCAAAATGGCTACTGTTTCTTGCCTTTTCTTACCAGTAATGGTTAATGTTAAGGTTAATACTGGAGTCTCTTTGCACAGTAGTTCCGATATTTATAAAAACTTAATCTTGTTCGTGAGTTTGCAATCTGCTCGAAAACTGTAAAGTGGGGCTTTGCTTTGGCCGTCTAATATGGATGCCTGGATTCAGACGGAAACTCCTCCTGGGTCGCTTCCAAAAGTATGGTAAGGTATTGGAGAAGAAAAACCCATTTCAGGAAATCCGGTGGGAAATACAAGCGAACCAAGGCGAAATCAAGTGAAGAGGATCGAAAACCACAAAGAAGCAATTTAAATTAAAGTTATAACGGAAAAATGAACTTTGAATACTGACTATCGTCGAAATATTTTTTTTTTATTTTGACACTCTTTACTTGATTTCGACTTGGCTCGCTTGGATTTCCCACCGGATTTCCTGAATTTTTTTGTTTGTTTTTTTTTGTTTGAGGTCTGAACAAATTAATAACATAATAAAGGAAATAAATCCGCGAAGTTGTATTGGCGTAGACCGTCTTTCAGGGCACCAGCAGAGACGAGCACCAGCAAAATTACTCAGGGAAGTAGAAAAACAAATCACATCAAAGCATCGTACGAATCTCTGTCTAAAGGATCGTCTAATTATAAATGATGTTCCCCACAAAGTTGACACAAAGTCTAGAAGCAGGCAGCTCTGTGTGTAGGCATCTGATTTTGCAACATTTTTACTCGGGCTTCCGTAGGAAAGCCCGAGTGAGAAAATGCAACCGTTTTGTCGCAAAAGGGGGGTCATGGTCCCAGGCGTTCCATGCGTAGACCGCGGAAACTTGGGACGAGAAACGCGACATTGCTCGCTTGTGACATAATTCGGTGTTTTGAAAGTTTTGGCAAGTATCGGGCCATATACGTTCATCTAGCATACAAAAGATGTCGATCTTTTTCCGAAAGGGTCGGTCCTCGAATTATATTCTTTACAGCCAGCCAGGTAAGCTCATGCTCGAAATGTTCTCGTGGGATAACAACTGAGCCGATCGCATGTGGCTTCTGCTGTTATTTAATATTTCAGTAAAACAAGTCATATTGCAATAAAAGGAACTAAATACGAAAACGTTTTTGGACTCGTAGCTTCGCACAAAATCTGTTGATCTCAAAATTTTTAAAGATAAGACTTTCGGTTACTTCAATTAAATATCTTACCTCCAAGTTTGTTGGCTTTTTAGTGGGGCTTAGAAAAAAAATTGCATTGTGTGATTTTGGAGACACATAGTATGGGAAAATTAAAACTTCAATTGTGTGGGATTATTGAGGTTCTTGGCACTGGAGTTCTTAAAAAATCTGCATTGACGATAGTTAAGCGAAATTTATTTCACTAGTAGTTCAAATATACTTAAGCAGTCTTGGCAATCGCCAATTCTTATAGAAATCCTGTTGCATGACACGAACTAGTTGAGTACGAAACCAAACAAAACAGAATGCCTCATCTCCCCTTATGAACGAGTCTCTTTTACAAAATACTCCCACCTTGATTCAATAAAAATATGTAGCTTGAATAACTTCATGAACTGCGTCAAGGATCGCATAATATTATTCTCGGAAGTTATCCGCAAAAAACACAACTTGAACGTTTATGCAAATATGTGCAACGTAAATTGACACCTCATTGACTGTTGTTTTGGCGAAGCCACTTTATCATGATTCGTGTCAGCTCTCGGGAAAGAGATTATTCGCTCTCCAAGGAGATACGACTCTTGAAAAGGGTTCAAGATCGCAACGTGGCAAAGATATTCAGCGGCATGATTCACTTGGATCGCCCACGAGAAGTAAACGAACTTGCTACAATTTCTGCTAGTATAGTAATCGCCATTAGTTGAAAAAGACCTGGAAAATGATTTGCTAACAAGTTCTCCATAAATGCGCACCAAGCTGTGCTTGATTCTTGAACCAAAATGGTTTAAACTTACAACTTTCGATTGGATTAGGAGGATACTCAAACGAAGCAACTTGAACAGAAAATATCTCAGCGGAAAATATCCTGATTCGTTTATTTTTGTTTATTGTGTTCAATACGAGTCCTGCCACTCGTAAAGTACGATTTGGTACTGTGGTACGAAGCCCGAGTTAACGCTCTTAGAGCGTCTAGTTTTTAAAGAATCAGATACATGTCACGGAATAGGTCAGCAGACCTTTGACATCACAAAGTAGAAGGTGAGTGTTTGATACTTTTGACAACCCTGTTACCAGTATATAACTTCACCAGATCAATTGAAACAACAAGTTGAAAATGTCATTATTTGTAAGATGTCCACTTGTTCACTTTAAAAAGTGGCAGAAGTACAGCAACAACAACAACAACAAACACAACTTTATTTGTACTCAGCTTGAAATTAAATGAACAAAAATCAGTTAAAAGAGTACATGGCTGCCCGACATAACTCAAAATAAAATCAATGTACGCATTTAATAACCATATATGCTACAACATTTGGTAAACTCCTTTCTCAGGTATTTGCAAAAGATTAATTTACTAACAAAACATAGCTACTTTTTCTTGATTTTGGTGAAATGAGTAATGAGAATAAGAATGTTATTTATTTAAAGGTATTTTAAGTTAAAATTACTTTTCAAGCAACTTATCATCTCTCTCTAGTCAAGTACTAATAACATTGTGTACTATCACCCTGGGGGGGGGGGGGGGGGTACTTTGGATTTCAAGTGACAGTGGATGATAGGATGGAGGCAAATATCAAAACCCCCCAAAATCCCTAGAGCTTTAAACAAAATCCAAAAAAAGTCCCCAGACCAAACTTTAACCCCCAACAAATCTCATGCCAAATTTCCAAGCCAAAAGAATTTCCAGAAATATTAAAAGATATAACACGAAAAATAGAAACAATAATAGTAATGGAATGTTTGTGATTGTTTATTCATCACACCATCTGGAGTAAGAACCTTTTTTGCATCAGGTGATCATTGTAACAACACTCGAGACACCCAAGAACATATTCTGTTACAACAACAACATTATGCAGAATGGGAACTCTAAAGAAGGACCACCAATTAATTAAAGTCTGTGCGGTGGTTGACGTTAGCAATTGTAGTTTGAGTGCCGTGAGGTGAATGAAATATATTCCCTTTCGAACAAAAGGCACCCTGAATGGGATAAGACTTATTAGAGAAGACATGTTTATTTAAGTAACACATAACGTAAGAGCCAATACATAATAACTTTAAGTTTCAGTTCTTCACATGCCATGCTAATTTGTCGCGAGTTTCTTTTGGAATTCTCTTACAATTAACAAAAAAATAATAAGTTTAGAGCCCACATTAAGCAAATACAAGCATAGATTGGAAATACTAATCTTTATTATATGGAAAGAAAAAAACGTTCCCTTTTCTAAAACCTCTAAAATGTTGTAAAGGTAACTAACATTTTTCTGTGTATTCAATGTCCATTAGAAACTTTCAGTCAGCTGATGTGTTTACAGTCAATAACTTTCATTTCCCTTGAAATATATACATGCCTAGTCGTTGAAGTACTGCTGTAAAACAATGTAAATATAATGTACAAAAAATTATCGTTATCTTGCGTGCATAAAACCCTGCATCTTTAATTTCTGAGGCGGGAATAATCATAATTAGATATATGATTGTTTACATCTACCTACATGTTTTCCTGGCAACACCAGAGTTTGTTTAAATTCTTTAGCACCTTTAATGTCATTTTGCGTTCTAAAAATCAATGACAAATCCCCTCTACCCAGTCCCGTCTCGTCCCCTCTACCAACACGCATCTACACAAAAAGGAAGCATTCCTCTCGACAAGGAAAAATTTCTCTCGACAAGTTCAAGCTCAGTTCAAGCCCTCTTGTTGATAAAGGAAACCTATATATTAGATATGACGTATCCGAGATCGCTTAGGTCGCCTGGTAGTCCTGCTGCACATATCCAGTTAACAAGAAAAACTATCCAACACGTATAAGAAATAGTCACCGGCACCACCCCGATTTCAAATAGATGTATTGAGTCGTACACGCCACACATGTAGTTCCTTCGTTTTCGATTAAAGGGTAAAGTCTGCATACGAGCCAACTGGCCCATCAGGCCGGAGCTTATCCCGGTTTCCTTAGCATGAAGCGACTGAGAGTATTTCTACTCCCCCCTGGATGGGATGCTAGTCCATCGCAGGGTTACCCCCCAGCATTAAATTCGCCGGTACCCATTTATACACCTGGGTGGAGAGGGGCACTGTGAGAGTAAAGTGTCTTGCCCAAGAACACAACACAATGTCCCCGGCCAGGGCTCGAACCCGGACCACTCGATCCGGAGACGAGCGCACTAACCATGAGGCCACCGCGCCTCCCACTTCGATTAAAGGGAGGGGTTCTCTTATTAATGTACTCTCGCACAATTTCGTGACATTTTTGCTCAAAGTTTAAATTACAGGTTTGTTTCCTCCTATCAAGGTAAATGTTGATGATCATAGGAAAAGTCCCAGCAAGAAAAGCATTCGTCGACATTGTGAATGAAAAAATCACGAAGATTAAGATCATACTTAAAGATGTCTTTACAACGAGTTTGTAAATACCTTTTCTTCTAGGCATTACCTCATCACAAGCCATGTTGAATAGCTCATGTACATTGTCATTGGCATGATCATGGTCCTGCGTGACCATGGCTGGTCAGACGTACACGTAAGGCTTGCTGAAAGCTCTTTCACTCGCGCTGCCGGTGAGCAGATCGTAATATTCAAATAAATTTACGACAAGATCTTGATATTTGCGAGTAAACGATCTGTAGCTAATCCACAAGAAATAAGAAAAAGCGACACAACAGACGGCAAACGGAAGGCTATGCTTCGAAAACACAAATGCCGCGACTAATTGAAAGAATATAAGGGTGCCAACAGCAGCTGACTTCAACATAACCATTGCTCAGAGAGTCGGCAACCAGGAAAGCAGAATATCCAGAAGACTAAACAAGCTGCAAAAAGAATCCCGTTTATGAAAAAAATCCCCGTTCCAGTTTCTAGTTGCGAGCATGGTTGCAATGGGAAATGACATAAATACTATCAATGAAAACGCAAGGAAGCCACAAAAAATTACAACTGAAATTAATACCAGGGAAAAAGGTGCATAAAGCAAGCGAACGATAATGGGAAATGAAGAAGCACATACTGCACAGATTGTTCCAAACAAATTGACGCCGCAAATGGAACATGAAGAACTTAGAGTAGAGCCGACTATGCGGAGATGTCTTAACATTCGCTGTGGAAGTTCCCCAACTTCATCACATGGTCTCTCATCATCTAGTGGTTTCTCACGAAGAATATGTAAATAGAAAGCATTCAAACTCAAAAAGCCATAACATAAAATACGAAATGGTCGAACAATTTGGCTAATTCCTAGTATATTTTGGGTGGGCAATAAATTTTGATTCAGAAGATATTCGACAAGAATCGCCGAAGCTAAAAATGTTATGGGTAAGAGAACAACATGCATAAAGAACTTCCTTACTCTGTGCCATATGGTGTACTCTGTGGAAAAGAAATAGTTTCCTATAATGAAAAATAGTTTGGATCGATGCTCCAAGCAAATAATCGTAACATTTGAAATTGCTAGGAAATGTTTTTATATCGGTTGCTATTCATTAAGGTTTGTGTGGCGATATTAAAAGGCATGTCAGCTAACTCACATTTATCAGTTGAAGTCGAGACTGCGTTTGTTTGATGTTACAAAGCCGGACTTCAATTAAGACTACTTAAAGTAAGGTTCATGAGCTTTTAATTCAATGATTCTTCTCGTCGCTGTTACAATTTTTTCCGTTCAGGGTGTCTATATTTGAAAAACTTAAATGTCGTTATAACACACGAACCCTCGATGCAGATCTCTTTCAGGTTAGAGGTTATAAAATCTAATTCAAATAAAAGAAAAACATGTAGCTGAGACGGAAATGGGAAAGAATTATTTCTCTCTGCAGCAGTTTGAGATTGAAATACCGTTATTTTTTTTCAGGTTGACATCCCTGGAGTCTATTTCAAGTTGCTTCACTCATCCGACGTTTATTTGACTTTAGCGGCTTATTCGATTTTAACTTGAGGTTTTGTTCTATCATTATTTTGAAAGCTAAATATCATCCATACCAATGTTTCTAATTTGTCCAGTGTGAATTCCTTCAGAGTCTTATTCAAAAATTTATCTGCAGACCTGTCGTTTATTCGGGACAAAGCGTTTAATCTTGAAGGTATCGTAAGAAACTGCTGAAAATAAGATAGTATTTTAAGACCAATTTATCTCTTAAAAGAAATAAATTGTAGTTAATGGGACAACCGTGAGAACTACTCGCAGATTGCGTGACATGTAGTAACATAGGGTTGGTTTCACAGGCCAAAGTTCATTCCCGATCATGTGTGTTCATAGTGCATATACCGGCTGAGGCAATCAGGATAATTCTTGCATCACTGTCGATCAACCCCTAGTGCATTGAACATGAGTCTCCTGTTTATTCATTCCATCGCTCTAGCAGGCAAAGATCTTTCCTGCTTTAGTTTGTGTTCTAGTACAATTATTTTCCCACCCTCCTCACCCCTATGTCACAAGCATATCACGCACTAAATTACACGCAATATACTTTGTTTCTTATGTAGACTTATGATACATGATATTCTATAACTGTCCTGATTTGACAAAACGTGGACTCCGGAATCCGGGCTTGAAGGTCGACGATAGTCGACCTTCAAGCCAGTGGCGTCGAAAAAAATTGAGGGGGGGCTGCGTCATGCACCATTGGGGCAGTTAGCCCAGGCCTTGGTCTAGCCACCCTAGGGAGCCTAGGCTCAGCTGTTGAATTTCAGGGTCGCTAGGGGGGGTGGGTTTGTTCAGTGTTTTGCCTTCAGTTTCGTCATGCCTCCTGTTAGCTTAGCGTTGACCGTCGACGGGAGGAGTACCTTTTTTACGTGGGGGGGCCTCCAGTCCCTACAGGGGGAGGGCAGGGTGGGGGAAAATGGCCTGGAGTGCATTTGGCTTTCCCAGGCTATCTTTTGCTAAATCAGGACAGATTACTGCAGGGAATATTCCCTGACACTCTAAAAGACACCCAGAAATGGACAGAGCACTCGGTCATTCGCTGTCTGGCACCTGCCAGGCTGAATTTGGCTGTTGGTTTAACCATTTCCTGCGACAATCTGTCCTGATTTGACAAAACGTGGACTCCGGAATCCGGGCCAGTGGCGTCGAAAAAAATTGAGGGGGGGGGGGGCTGCGTCATGCACCATTGGGGCAATGACGCAGGCAATAATCTCGGATATCCCCCAGTTTTAGCTGGAGGATATTCGGTCACGTGACGTGTTGAGACCAATCGCGCACGAGCGAAAAGATTTGATGGATTATAATGACAGATAGTGCTCGCGCGAGATCGTACCACGTGATCAGTTTTGACCAATGACGACCAGCGAAAATTTAGTGGTGAACTATAATGGCTTATAGTATACGAGTAGCTCAGCCAATCAGATTGCAGCATTTGCATTAGTGTACTAGTAGAATTCTACTGATCACATTGACTTCTAAATATCTCTACATTCCACTTTTAATCATCCACCAAACAAGCCGGCTCGTTTGGCTCGTTTGCCCTCTTGTGATCTACTGCGGAGCCAAACCAGCCGCTAAATATATAGACTTAGGACTAAAAGGGATACAGTCAGCCTCGGAAGCGCGCTGACCTGGACACTAGTTTTCTCACTTTGGAAAAAGTTCACCTCAACCTGACTTCAAACTACATCTAGAATTCCGCTTCAATCTTCACAGTGTTTTGCTTGATTTTCAATCATTTACTAAAAATCTGTTTTCGAGTGAGCTTTTGCTCATCCCATGATATTATTTTTATCATATTTGGTTAAAAACAGTATGGATTGTGAGTCTGAAATACAAATTAGCTATGAAATGGCATGTAATGCGCATGTGCGGCGGCTGACTGTGCATGTTGTGTGCCTTAATTCGTTCTTTCACCACTGCCGAGCCAAACGAGCTACTAAATGTTTAGACCTAGGATTTGACGCATACTGTATATATAGATTATTCCTCGTTCATTTATCCACTGCCGAGCCAAACCAGCCAAAAAATGTATGTACCTTTCACCTAATGTACCGAAACACGAACAGTAGTCACGCTCTCTCCTAAAGAGAAAGCAATACTAACTGCGTACACTGAACATCTCAAATAGCACTACAACAAGCGTGAATTCCAAAACGGGAGAAAACACACTCGTAGAAAACAGTCATGTCAACTCTACCCTCGGCGTAGAGCCTCAAAAGGCACCACAAAGAACTAACTTTTGTTTCGTGATTCACAACCTCGTAGCCAGAGTCTTCGCTCCTTTGACGGGCGGTCGGGAAGGGAGTGATCATTTCGCCAAGATTGAGCAGTAAGGAACAAGACTTTAGGTACCAGATTGAATGATTCACAGGTATTTGGTTTGTTTTTTTTTTGAGAAACCTCGGACTTTCTGAAGTGAATTAAAGTTGCCTCTATATTTCAGTTTGTAACGTTATTGGCATTATTAGTCCCAAAGAGAAATGCCCTCCATTGCCAGTCAAAGGCCCGCCAATTTGTCTAGAAAAGAGACAATTCTCCAGCAAGAATGCTCGCATGGGTTTGTAATTGGAGAAGGAACCCAGTTCATATCTCCTGCTCGAAAGAGCAATAATTTCCTACAACTGCGTACCAGTGTATTGTGTTTTAGAATTGCAGAAAAAATAAAAGGAAAAAACCCCTTGTCACGCCCTTCACTCAATATTAAACTGCACCCTTACTATCTTACAGGCCCCGGTTGTTTAAAGGCTGGATAACGCTATCCACCGGACAAATCGCTATCCAGCGGATAAATGTTAACAAAACAAACCACACTGTGATTTATCCGGTGGATAGCGCTGTCCACTTTTCGAACAACCGGGGCCTGGTCGCGATATTAAAACGAGGGAAAACGAGGCACCATAAGAAGACGAAGCCGCTGACCTGGCACAGCTGAATTGCTTGCTCCTTAGAACTGACTCCATCTACATTCTGTAAAATCCACGATATCGCCTCGACGCTTAAAAAGCTGGAAGGCTTTAGTCCCTTTAACTCTGGTAGCAAAGTCAAGCCTTTTCTGTCGAGTAAAACAAGCGACTGTTACTGAAGTCAACTGCAATGCACTTTTCTAAATGATTAAAAACTCAATGATCAGAGAGGGCATAAGAAAGCTCAAGCAGAGAAAGTAATTTTAGTTGTATAGAATGACTCCTTCTTCTATTTCTCTTTTTCTTGTGAATATTGTCGTCAGTGCCAACACTAAACGTTTGTCCACATAACCGACAAAGCCTTGCTATCAAAGGGAAACAGAACATAGGACACGTTATTCCTTGCCGCATGAGCACATGCAAACCCAAAAATATCTTAGCTTGTACTAGCTGCGTTCTTGTTCTCAAGGAAATCGCCACAAGACTCTACTTGCCATTAAATGTTCGCTCGATAAAGCCTGATCACATCGTCTTAACGGTGAACAAATAATAATAACAATAACAATAACAATAACAATAACAATAACAATAACAATAACAATAACAATGACAATGACAATGATAATGATAATGATAATGATAATGATGATAACTTAAATTAAACAGCGCTGATATCCTTTGCTCAAGGTGCTTTACAATCATACAAAAAAACATTATTAATAAATATTTACCAATGTACGCCAAAATAACAGCGCTTTGATAAAATCATTTCCTTCATGTAGGCTTTTCATGGTAACATTTTACCCAACTTAGGCACAAGATTAACCTCTGAAAATTTGTAATTGTTTTTAAAGAAAATGTGTTTCTCCCGCTATAACTCGAAAAAAAAAAACAACCAACCTAACCAATCTAGAACAGTTGATCCTAGTCGAACTGTCACGATCTAAAGCCCTGACCAAACGGACCGGCAAGTAGTCGCAAGTGGACGCAAGTTGAACTTGCGTAGAAAATTGCGTTGGGTGGCCAAACGCACTCGCAAGTTTCCTCGCAAGTACACGCAAGCCGCCAAAAAAAACATTTTAAGACAGACTATCCTCTATTTCATTGGCTAATAATAGGTTAATGGACGTCACTCAACTTGCGTTGACTTGGGTTGGGTGACCAAACGGTGAATAATTGCTTTGACTTGCGTGCAAATTTGATCTCGACCAAAGTGAGCGCAAGTCATCGCAAGTCAACGCAAGTGCACGCAAGGCCTGGCCAAACGGAGTCGCAAGTAGACCCAAGTTTTCAACTTGCGTCTACTTGCGACTCCGTTTGGCCAGGGCTTAAGTGTGCAAAATAAGACTTACCCAGGCTCCAGCATGGCCTCTCCTAAAATCTCCAGCGGTGATTCAACACTAAGCTTTTCTTTCTCCGACTTCGTTCCTGAATCGTCCATTGTCTTCGGCTGCTCGCTGCGATAACGGAACAAATCGTTACACGTACACGAAGCGTGAGTCAAGTTGATTACCAACTTAGTAGAAATTTGAATACGACACCGAGAGTTTTTTAAAAGGAGCACATCTCGGTTTGCCCATCTTCGAAAGTTTAGCCTAAATGTTTCAAGCTCGTCGTTTGTTATCTGTCCTGATCATCTCCATCCTTTACTACCCTTTTTTCTTTCTATAGCTCTTATTAACCGAGCAAGAGGTCTGTATGGGAGAATTTTGACCGAGGTCGTAAGTACAGACCGAACGCAGTGAGGTCTGTACACACGACAGAGGTCATGCAGACCGACTTAGCACAGTTAATAAGATGTTTATTATATGGCAAAAACAAGAACAATTTAATAAATTCGTTTAATGTAACTGATTTTCACTAACTGCCATTTTGCTTGCGAATGGCGATGTGCCTAATATAATTCTTCCAAAGTTTGCCCGTCCTCTTTACTTTTTTTTCTCATCTGCTTTTTTGCACTTACAGAAATAAATATTGGCCCGATTTATACTAGAGACGGATCATCCGTCTGGGACGAATTTGGGCAAAGAACGATAGTTCGTCTGATAATTCGTCTGCGTATAAATACGGGCAAACAGACGGATCATCCGTCCAGACGAAGTATCTGGATAATTCGTCTTCATCGACGAATTACCGGGGATAATTCGTCTGAACGGATCATCCGTCTGTGAGTATAAATGCGGGCGAAGGACGGACTATCGATGAAATCAACACCTCGTTACATAACGCCAGCGGTCATTTTGCGAAAAATAGTAAACTCAACATGGCGGACAACTCGGTGGGAAAGCCCAAAAAAGAACGGGTTTGGACTGAAACGGAACTAAAATTCCTTGCACTCGTGCTAGCTGACGAGAAAACAGAATTTGCGGTTCGACTGGAAACACTCGCCTTAAAGAAGTCTGCAAACAACGAAGTCTTTGAAGAAATCTCAGAGAAATTTAACGAGCTCATGTTGTCGAACGAGTTTAAAGAAGAGAATGAAAGGGAAAAAAGCAAGTCCACAAGCAAACGGAAATACACTATATTGGACACAAGTCCAGCAAAGCTTCGCATTAAATACAAGTTCCTGAGAACCCAGTGGCGAAAATTTACTGAGACCACCAGTTGTTGTTTCTGGGCTCATCATGACTTCTTTCCCGCCTGGGTTTCTTGCTTAACAAGACTGCAGACAAAGCAGCTGCTTGAGCAACTTCTTCTTCATAAAACAATTCGTCCGCGATACGCTTTTTTGCAATTTCAACATCCATCCTCAGCAAAGAATTAAGTCCTTCTTCCGCAGCTTTTCTCTTATTCGATAAAAGCTTCACGAACTGTGTTTTGGCCCAATTTGCTGCCATTTTGAAATTTGCCGCGAAAGATTGGCCTTACTAGTATCCAGGCCTTTTTGTCCCGCTTTCTAAGAAATCACCGATAGCCGTATCATATAGTTCGTCCCGTATTTATACTAGACGGATGATCCGTCTGGACGGATGATCTGTCTGGACGGATGATCCGTCTCTAGTATAAATCGGGCCATTGTTGTATGAAAATATAGTCAATGACTTTGCATTTTAGTTTGCAACTTTTTCACTGCAAAGCATTACCGGTCTAGATGCCGGTCTAGATGGGAAAATCTAGACCGCGATTTAGATATCGATTTCAGCCAATCAAATTCGTGGATTTGGTAGCTCCCAGTTGTTGTGAGACAGAGCCTTATAATAAGGTTTATTATTAACTCTCTGGTGTTTTTCTATCTTAGTAAACTAATATTTTCAGGTTTCCTTCAACTGAAAGGTAATTTTGTGTGTGGCCAAAATAACCCACATACCGTGACTGAGCTACTGTAAGACTCCTAACACTCGACTTGAAATGAAAGTTTAGTGTAAACACAGGAGAACAGTGGTTTATCAGAGTTAAGATGGGTGAGGGATTATGGATGGAAACAGTGTGTCAAGCAAGGAAGTATTCCCTATTGACTCAAGAACGTAACTTACCTGGTTGATTCTCGAGAAGGACTGGCACGAGTATCCAGGCCAGCCAAGTCCTCCCCGTTGTCGAGGACGACCGCGATCTAATAGCCAGCGGACTGCTAGGCGTGGAGTTGTTCTCCTTAGCTACGGTTAACTCAGAGGATAGGGGTCGGGCTGTTTTGTGCTCTTGCTGTTTGCTAATGCGACGAGATGCCACAGAAGCCTCAGATTGCTTTCGTTCCTGAATGAATGCATAAGAACAACCAGAATGTAACCACTGCACTGTGAAGCTGTTTCCCAAAATTCGTCGCTAAACGCCTTCAACGTAATGAAGCAATGCTACTGACAAACTAGACAAAAGACGAGTGGACGTGGTGTCCCAGCAGTTTCATAACATGCTTCACGCAATGTCACGATGGAGGCGAATTTCAAATAGTGAAACCCTGAAGTACTTCATTCCTCTTGTTCAACTTACCTTAGGTGTTTGCGGCACTTTCTGAGGTTGAAGACGTTTCATTCGATTAAGGACCTCAAGAAATCTCAGAATTCCATCCATAACACCGTCTTCTTGTGAACTTGTATTCCTCTTGTCTCCACATCCTTCGTCTTTCATTTTACGCTGCGAAAACGGCGAAAACGGCAGCAGGAGAAAGCGAGCCTTCCAGTAATTTAGAGACTAAGCAGAAGAAAAACACAAGTTACGTACCAGGGTCTAGGTATTTTGGCAAAAACAAAAGCATGATTATGTCACCTCGATAAGTTCATCAAATTCAGGGTCTCCACAAATGTGTTGGTCCAGGTAATTCCAGTTGTAACTGTCCATCTCTTCGCGCAGGAATCTTCCTTCATTTGGTTCAAACACCTCTCTCTGTGGGATCCAAAGCCGATAGCTGTGCAGGAACAGTAGGAAAAAAGGCATATCACGAAAGATACAAACAAATAAACAAAAAGAATCAACCGTTTATGTCATTCATAAACAACGGCCCAGGACGGGTATGCGTCCATCTTATACAGAACATTATCATCATCATCTTTATTTACATACGGTAAAATACATCAGGCATTAATAAGTTAATATAAAAGCTACAACTTATTACGAAAAACTACGTAAACAGATTAATCTTCAATAATTTAAAAATGTTACTAACTATTAAAAAGAAAAAGAAAACGACCATAATAAAGACCATAATATTCGTGTTATCGACAATGAACTGGAACAAGCTTGGAACTGAGGCTCATGAGGGGGAATATCACTAAAAAGGGATCATTACCATTTGCATTTGAAAAGATTCTCCGCACCTTCCTCGATAAATGAAACATAATTTTTTCAATAGCCAACACACGCTGCCCCCCCCCCCCTCCCCCCCTCAACCCCTACCCCGCTCCCAGTCAATGGAGAGTTTTAGCAAACCACGACGGCTACGGCGAGGAAAGCGTCACCAAGCAAAAGTTTTCATGAGCGAAACAATAGCTGTGCACGTGCGTTCTGAATCTCCTCTGCAAAATACGAACGCGAATTCACTAAGTATGAATTTTGGAGAACGCGAACCGCAATAGCTAATTTTTGGAAAATTCTTTTGGAATTGAACGCTGTCGGTGCATGCTTAGCCTGAGCAAGATTTAGACCAATTGGCTAAGCGTACTGAAAAGATTTACAGAGTTACGACATTCGGAGGTAAAATATAAATTCTTTTAAAATTTTTTCAAGGTGTCCTCTCCGCCGTCCCCGTCTTCGTTGATAAAATTCCCTAATTAGGAAGCTTAACCAGCGACCAAGAACCACGCCACGAACAACGCCCAATGAAAAGTGAATTTATATATTACAAGCAAAATTTGCTATTGTCTAGATCTCTTTGGTACTCAAATGGCTCTAAGAACGTTGTCGGCGTAGCTGCTTGAGCTCCCTAATTATCTCGTGAGAACTACCTGTAGAAGAAGGGTTGGGAACCCAGCTGGTGGCGTGGTCTGTACTTTGTGACTGTCACTTCCGGTGACGTCAGACTTAGCTTGTGGCAGTTCCGGCCAATACTCATGAAGTATTCCTGATAGTTGGACTTGGCTGGTATGGCTGCGATAGACTGGGGCTTATCGGGAGGCGTTGATTTAGCTTTTGGTGTGATAAGTTGAAAACCCTAACAGGACGGAAATGAGTTGAAAGACAGTCAAAATCTTGATTGTTTTCCATTGAATTACCCTCTCCAAAGTCTGCGCCTTAAATAAGTTTCAATTCATGGTGCTCTAAAATCACAGTGAATGGAAAACACACTTACAAGCGAACTTGTTATATAGCTACACTTTCACCCAACAAAATGAGCACTGTGATTGGTTGATTCTTGGTCATGTTCCCCTGATCAAATTCAAATGTATCCCGACCGGGATACAATTGCGCAGTTGTTGCCCTCACGAAGTCTTTGTTTGTTTGTGTTTGCTATATGAAAGTCTAAATATATAGCAAAACACTTAATGTATGGTCCCTCGGGAAACTAGTTAGTTTTGTTTTCCCTCGAGTCCTAAGTTTCCCTCGACTTCGTCTCGGGAAACATCAGGACTCTCGGGAAAACAAAACTAACTGTTTCCCTCGGGACCATACATTAAGTGTATATTGTAACCATAACATTCATAAAGACAGAGATAACTATTTTTACCCCGTTTATTACACTTTTTCCGCCACTGGAATGTGCGTGCCAAACAGGTCGCTGCGATTGGCGCATCAATGGCGATGTGTGCTGATTGGTTTAGAGTTTCTTAATCTTTGTATTATGGACAGAAGAAAAAAGGGTAATGGTGTTGCCTTTAGGAAAGGTCCCTGTGTGTTTGCTTCCTGTTTGATTTTCCTTTTAACTCTAAAACTACAGCTGGTGAAGATTGAATAGTAAAGATCAATTCTTCTCCAGGGTCACCTTGCGAATTCGTTGTGATACAAGCTCGATGAATATCATCTCTGCACTCAAGCGCCGATGAGCGCCATGTACATCTTCCTCTTGTGTGCTGGAAACATAAAATGCAAGACAAAAGTTTCAAAACATTACAGTAGAAGGAACAGTCCTACAACCCTGGTCAAAATATCATGGTACCGTTATGAAAATTAAGAGAGAAAATGCACTTCGTTAAATACACTCTGAATCCACCTCCTAAAAAAGGTTGGCACAGTTGTTTTTAGTAAACCATTTCTTTTGTCCCCGCCCCTCCCCCAAGCAGTGATGATTCTACCGAAAATGACTTGAATGCCTGACATCAACGAGGCGTCAGGCAAGGCTGTCCCTTGTCGCCATATTTATTTATTCTTTCCGCTGAAGTGTTAGCCAAGGCAGTTAGAAATAACGTAAACATAAAAGGCATCTCTGTTGACAATAACGAAATTAAAATTAGCCAATATGCAGACGATACCACATTTATTTTGGATGGCTCAAGAGAAGCGCTTGTTTTAGCACTTAATTTGCTCGAGGACTTCAGTAAAGTCTCCGGTCTCAGACTAAATAATAAAAAACGGAAGCTCTTTGGATAGGTTCCAGCATTGGCAATGAACAGCTTATTTTAAGTGGCCGAAATGTAAAGTGAAAACCTTAGGTTTGTGGTTGTCGGTCAAACTTGAAATATCTGCATGCTTAAATTACAATGAAAAGATTGAAAAGATAAGGAAAATTCTGAGTTGCTGGAAGTATCGTAGGCTAACCTTGCTGGGGCGAATCACCGTGCTTAAGTCCTTAGCCGCCTCGCAACTAGTCTATCTGTTATCTCCTATGCCTTCTGGCAATTATCATGCAATAAACGAGATTAATACATTGTTCTATCAATTCCTTTGGAACGGGAAGGGAGACAAAATCAAACGAAAAATTATGATTAATGACTACTGCGAGGGAGGCCTTAAGATGATCGACCTTGTCTCTTTCAATAAATCGCTTAAAACAACTTGGATAAAAAAGTACTTGGATTCCACCAACAACGGAAAATGGAAAGTTTTTATCGACCTAGCTTTGAAAAATTACGGATGCAAAAATGTATTTACTGGTAACACAAAAAAGTCGATCAAAGTCTCCGACGTGTTTCTCGAAGAAATATTGGAAATCTGGGCGGAAGTTAATTTGGACAGCAATTAGCGTCTTTGGAGCATTTCCAAGAACAAAACCTATGGCACAATTCCTAAATAAGAATAGAAAACAAACCAATCTTCTTTAAAGACTGGTGCTCAAAAGGCATTATTAAAGTAAAACATTTGCAAAAACCAGAATGCAATAGCTTCCTTTCTCTAAAAGATTGCCAGTTAAAATACCACCTGAATGCTGCTCCACTTCGTTTTTACGGTCTTATATCAGCTGTCAAGGCACTTGGTAATAGCAGCCTCAAGCAAGTGAACGACAATAAACAAGAATACGAACCTCTTAGCACAAAACTTTTAAAGTCCAAAAAAGTTAGCGCACTGGTATACAAATCCTTAGTCAAAAACAAAGGTGAAGCTCCAAGGAATAGCCAAAAGAAATGGCTTATGGACTGCAGTTGTTTGAGCAGTGAAAACCTCGACTGGAGCTCGGCATATCTTTTGGCTTTGCGGTGCATCAAAAGTACAAAGTTAATAGAATTTCATTTTAAACTTTTTCACAGACGTCTGGCAACTAACAATTTTCTGTTCAAAATTAAGCTGAAGGAAAATTAAAATTGCACCTTTTGCCAAAACGCTTCTGAAACACCAATACATCTTTTCTGGACATGTCAAAAAACTTCCAAGCTTTGGAAAAGCGTAATGGAATGGCTACAAAATATGAATATTATACAGAACAATTTCACGCTACTGAATACTACTGCTCTCGGACTAAAGCCTGACACCTCGAAATATGCCCTCCAAATTAACTACTGTTTACTGCTTGCACGATATCATATCTGGCTTGCTAAAACAAACGAAACTTTACCCCACTTTGAGCATTATCTGCTTCTTCTGAAATCAAGATACGAGCTGGAGACAAAAGGTGGCGACAGGAAAAAATGGGAACCTCTTGCAGTGTATTTTGAGCTTTAAAAACATCTGCAATTCAACTGGCTATTTGTATGACCCTATTCTCGCAAGACGTAATTGACGCTTTCTTTTCTAACCTGAAATAAGACTCTCTTTAAGGCTTAAATTAGCGCCGATAGATGATAAATATTGTAGCTTGGCGGGCCTGTACTAGTGCCAGCTTTGTATTGCTCAGTTTTATTTTATTTTGGTTATTTGTGCTTTCTATTTTTTTATCTAGTTTGCTTTTTTCTTGTACCTGCATGTCCTTTTGTAACTTTATTTTGTATTTCACTTTTCATTTTCTTTTCGCTTATGATATTCCACAACAAATGTAATGTTTTAAAACACAGCATGGTAAAACAGTAATGTATTGTAATGTAGTGTATTATTCTGTACTGTAGCTCTGTATTTAAAAAAATAAAAATAAATAACATTAAAACAAAAAACATTGCATCGGAGGGCGGGGAGGGGGAAGCTACCTCATTTTTACGGGTTTTTGCTTTTTTGTCCCAAGAGTTTTGACCAGAGTTGTAGATTATGGCAAGAGCACGAGCATTGTAACGAGAACTCCTAGAATTGATATGGCATGTACGCCGTATCTTCTGTTAGAGAAGGTAAAGTGACACTAAAACAAAACATCTCCAGACGGCTGGAGCAAATTACGCTTTTCAAAGCATCCCTCCCCACCCTACTGGACGGACTGTTAGCCTCTTGCAGGGTTCCCATGTAGCATTTTATTCAGATATCCCTAACAATGCGACAGTGCTCACGCTTAGACCTGGGTGGAGAGAGGCACCGTGAGAGTAAAACATAATGTCCAAGAACTTAATCTAGCTCGATTCGAGTCAAACTGGCTAAATATTTGGTGAGTACTTCTTCTCAATTAGTATTTATTTGCAATCACCAGAAATACATATTTACCTTTCTTGTTTTCCCCAATCAAAATTCCTTTTTTCTTCTGTGAAATCTTCCTCTTCTTCAATATACAGTTTATAGTTGTACTCTACATAGTCTGAATCCAATGTCCTCCTGTTTGGATAAAAATCTGACGTCAGAGGCAGCAGCGCCGGACACGACAGTGATTTCCAATCCACGCCCGTCTTGACAAGCGCTGTCCAGTCATCTTCGGCTGGTGCTTTTTCCACTCCTCGATACTGATTGATATGTGCTGGC
Source organism: Platygyra sinensis (assembly GCA_019787425.1). NCBI lineage: Eukaryota > Metazoa > Cnidaria > Anthozoa > Scleractinia > Merulinidae > Platygyra > Platygyra sinensis. Next base: position 103,436 of record JAHPZR010007054.1, on the reverse strand, counting down.
TGAGTTCGGTGCCTGGGTGTCGTGTTTTGTGACGTGCGTAAACCGTGGGACACTGGGCCGAAATGAGACCGAGGCAACATTTCAGAATTGAATGTGGTCTCTTCGTCTGTATCTTCGGCGCTGCCTTCGCTTTCTAACATCTCGTCTAATACATCTTGTTCTTCTGAAATGCTCTGGGAAGCTTCTGAAATCTCTCGTTTGCGAGCCGTTACCACTGCAAGGGCTGCCTCTTCGACATCACGTGACTAGAAAACAAGACATAGCACATTTGGTTAAAAAGAAATATTTTAAAGATGATTTGCCCTTTGTACTGCGCAATCTCAAGAGTTTGTTTACATCTTTGTTTTGATTCATGTGGGACGTCACAAATTGTAACATTTTTCAATTACTAACATGAAGTAAATTCAAATTACCATGTCAATCGCCATTATGAATGCGAAGCATTTCCGTTCTTGCTGCTATCACTATACAAAACAACTTCGTCTGTTGCAAAACTCAAAGGTATTGTTGGAAATAGAATGCCTTTAAGATATGGTACGAGGTTCGAAACAAATAGCATCGCTTCCCATTCCATCAAAGGAGACTCACAAACATCGGAGTGCTGAGACTGCAAAGTACGGACTAGAAATCAACTTTAACGAGACACAGTCAGCTTTGGGACCGCTCTGACCTGGACACTAGCTTTTCTCACTTTGAAAAAAAGTTCACCCCAATCCCACTTCAATTTTTGCAGTGTTTGGCTTGATTTTTTCTTATGGTTTACTGAAAACCTGTTTTTGAGTGTCCTTTTGCTCATCCTATGATATTACTTTGATCATATCTGGTTAAAAACAATATTTATCTAATGCGCATGTGCGCCACTGGCGCCAGCTGACTGTGTCCCTTAAATCTTCAAGCAAAACTTGGTAGTTGAATGAAACACAATCCGTACCTTCT
>JAHPZR010007054.1:80000-97500 GCA_019787425.1 Platygyra sinensis | reverse complement strand
GTCTGTACTCTTATCGACAACGAGTACGCGTCATTACTCTTTTCCAAAACATTTTTTTCGTATTGTTTCTGTATGTTGAGCGATTTTGCAAAAGGTTTTGAAAGGAAAGTCTGACGCGTAAAAGTAGATCATTGATAAAAAACAAATCGAATGTGGTTTAGCGTGGCACTGGTGAAATTCCACTGATTTGGGATTAATGGACATGTTTTTAATCAATCTGAATGCAGAAATTGTTGCTTGTATATTATCATTCAGAAAATCGCGCCACAAGCCAAATCTGGAAAGTACTTCCAAATATGCCTTTTCTCCCGATTTTGGGGAAAAATGGCGGCTTTCTGAGCATGCGCATGCAAGTTATCCTGGACTCTTCTTTCGCCTGCCCGGGTTCAGCCCCTATATGGGGAGGGAAGAAAGGAGAGTTCGGGGACTGGACTAAGGTACTGCATGAGAAAAGAAAAATGTTTCCACATACCGGTATTTTCTTGGCCACATCTTAAGGGTGTTTTTTTAATGGTTTTTCGTATCTGGCGTAGTACAGGTTCTAATTGTTAGAACCAGTAGTTGTAATTTGCAAGGATACAGATTATGCGTTAAGGTGGCATATGTCTACATCAGATGGCTGACTGATGCATCCTCAATAAACTACTCACATTGGTTGTCTCGTGTTAGTGCGGTCAGATTCTCACTACAGTGTATATGAGAGTTCGATATCTCGATATCTCGCTACAAAATTCATCTCTCGACAGGAGATACACGTCTTGCGAAGAGATAAACAACTGTCAACTCAGTGTATCAGATGCACACAGGGCACAAAAGAAGGTGTTTTTATAGGAAGCTGTCGATGTGAAACAATGTGACTGATGTTCCAAATATGTAAAATTGGACTGGACAGATTTATCAAAAAATAACTACAGCTGAAACTTCTCTTCACCAAAGTCCCCTCACCTCTTTCGCATTCACCATTTTTTCCAAGAGAACTCAGGACAACATCAGGAATTTTTATACGAGGTACAGAATTCTCCATCTTGTTTCTCTTCTTTGGTGAGCTGTAAAAGTTGTGGTTCATCCAGTGAGGTATGTTATAGTCATCTCCTAAGTCAGCATCCCCATGGCCCAAGGTCTTGTTAAAGAACTTCAGGAGGGGAACCGTGTGAAGGGGCTGTTCAGCTAAGCACACAAGGTCTATAGAAACACCTGGTAAACAACAGATGTGAAAAATTAACTCTTTCAATTTCCACAATACGATCCCCGATGCCATGCCAGTCTCAAACAACCACGGACATGGCATTATCTGAATAGTGTTGCAGGCAAACTCACATTTCCTGGTTACTAAGGGTGACAATTGAGGACATTTTAACTATTGCAATTGTATTGCAATAGGTCACATGGATATTGGGAAATTATCGTAATAGTGTAGACCTGTACTATTGCAATAGTATTGCGATAGTTTCCAGGAATGTCTGTATTTACTTAAAGGGCCCTAGTCAGCCACACCTTTGTTTTTGTTTACATACTAGAATTTGGCTATTATATTTTAAACAAAGCCTGTCGAAGCAAAGAAAAATCACTGTAATACTACTCAAGATAATTAAACATACCTTCAGGAACACAGCCTACAGTAAAACAATAAGAATTCGCTTCACCATGCTATATCAATAATTTCGATGGCATCGAAAATGGCAGAGGCTGACTAGGGCCCTTTAATGCCTTACACTTTAAGAAATATCTAAGAAGTACATGTAGTAGTCAATAGAGGTACTGAGGAGTACAATGGATGGTGCAACCCTCTTGGTGGTTCAAGAATCAAGACGGTGAAAATGGTAAGTCCAGTAGGTGTTTTGTTTTTGGTTTCTTTTTTACTTTTATTGTGACCTTGAAATTCAAATCTGGATGGAAAAATGGTGTCTTTGTTTTCTTAAGAAGTTAAAATGTTAGAAGTATAGAAACTATAGAAACTTGTAAATAGTCAAGTTCCTTGTAAACTGTGTTTTCTAATTAGTATGCAAAATATAGTTGCGAGTAGATTTGCTGGTTTTTAATTATTAGTTAATAGATATTTGTCAATAATCAGTTCTTTAAATTGTAATTTGTACCTTTAATTTGTTAAACTAATTGCTGTTGTGTAAATTTGTCTTTCAATAGGTGTGTTCTTGTATTTGGCTTACCCCGCCTCGATTAGCTTTTTCTAGCTATTTGCGGGGTAGGCCATCCACTAACTATTATATTTGGTTTTGGTTTAATAAAGTTGGTAAGTTGGTAAGTTGACTACCGATAGTTCGCTACACTATCGCAATTGTTATCGATGTTTCATTTTCACCATCGATCCATAGCTATTGCAGCATTAACATCGTGATCCATCGATAGTTTGATGTATCCTCACAGCCTTACTGGTTACACAGTTGAATCCTTCCCTGTTATGTGAGCACTTTGATTTTAATTCAGTTTAATATTGTTTTTGAGGAAAATGACCTGCATACCACCTGCCCTGTAGTGACGAGATTCAAAGAAGTTGAAATGGCTGTGGAGGGTTTATTTTTTACGGTGTTCAGGCATAACACTAAACCCACACAGATTTAAAATGTTGTGTTGTGTCACCAGGTAAGAGTGACATTTAGTTAACATTATTATCTCCTTGAGGGCATTCATCATTATGATAGTTTTTATTGTATCTCTCACTTAGTACATGCTCTGTAATTGGTCAATTTAGCGGGCCATATTCTACTGTAAGGCCTGCTAAAATTTTAAAGCTGTTTTTCTTGCCACAATGTTTAGCAGCTTATCACCAAGTGTTCTTAACTTTATAGCAAGTAAAAGATTAAAACTTTCTTTTACTTCTGAATTTGTGTGTTAAAAGCTACTAACCACTTAAGAGTCAACAATGGTTTCAAATTGAGTTGTTTTGCTTTCATCAGTTACGTCAGAAATTTGAAGCTGTTCTGTGTGAACAGGAACCGTTTCCAAACCCACCAGGCACACAGAAGAGATACAGGTAATAACTTTCTTACTAGCCTTGCCATCTCAGACTGCATTGTAAGTTACAGATCCTCATTTACCCCGTTCGATTTATGGCCCACTTGCTTTGTGCTCGGGCCATACATCGATGGGTGAAAATTCAGTCTGTAACTTACAGTACGGCCCACAAAAAGTGATACAAATGAGGCAAAAAGATCAAAACAATGCAGAATTGACCCTTTTGACTTGCTGGAAGGCCAAACTGCTGATAACTCCAATAACAGTTAAATCTATAGGAGTAACCTACCACTATCAAGTAATCGTTGTTTTGTAATGCTGGTCATTTCTCTATCAACTTCAAATACTCCTGAACCTGGGGTCACAAGAATGGTTGTTTGACCAGTGCGTTCAAAGTTTCGATCAATATGGTGCCTCTCAAATGCTGCAACAAAATTATCAAATTGAAGTATCAAAACCAACATTTCGAAAACTATCTAACAGTTAAAATTAATGGTAAAACTTCAAAATGACATTTCAGTAGCAATTCTGAGTAGTATAACTGTGGTTAGCAGTTATGTACAGTATGTACCTGTGGTTAGGAGTTGCTGACAGTGATTATGAGAAGTTTAACGGTGCTTATGAGTAGCGTGACTGTGGTAACATAATGAGTAGTGTAACTGTGGTTATGGGTAGCGTAACTGTGGTTATGGGTAGTGTAACTGTGGTTATGGGTACTGTAACTGTGGTTGGAAGTTGTGTAAACTTGGTTATGAGCAGTGCAACTATGGATGGGAGTACTGTAACTGTGGTTGAGTAGTGTGACTGTGGTTAGGACTGGTAGAACTGTGATTGTGAGAGGTGTGACTGTGGTTGTGAGAAGTGTGAGCCCTTGAAAATAAATCACTTAGATTCAGTGCAAAAGATGTTACTTACCATTCATTGACAAATTGATAGCTTCTAAAAAATTTCCTTCACATGAGCTAGAATTCCATCCATTAACTTTAGTGCCTTTAAGCCTGTCACAGCAGTTTGTGAATCTGGGATACTGATTGAAGCAGCGCTTAAGAGTTACGAGCATTGGTATCCAGTCATCACGCCTGTCTTGTAGCACAACCACTTGGTAGAAATCTTCATAAGATCTTCCATAAGGATCTTGTTGAATACATACTTGTGTATCCACCGGAAACTCATCTGTGTACAATCACATACATTCTGTAGCATGTAAGTATGGAATGTGTCCATTTGTGGGTGTTGCCAATGTATAAGAGTTATCTACCTGTGGCTGAAATCTTCTTATGGGTATTGTATAGCGATGGTAGTATTCCAGTCATAGAAGTGGCTTAATCTTATGGAATTAAGTAGGAGAGAACTATGGTACCATAGGTTTGGGAGCTATTCACCTACTGTAAGAGAGGTATTGATCCTTTCAGGGATGGCATCTACTAGTTAAGTAATTATGAGCTTCTTGTCTGTGGAATATTATATATCGGCCTTGACATGACAGGGACCTCTTCATGCAATATTGTCCTTTCACAAGAATAAATATTAATACACTTTCAGTAGGTACATGTACAATGTACATGATGCATATGTATCTCAAATTAGAAGTTTCCCCTTATCAGAGGCATTGACAATTGCACATTGCTGGGATTGTGTCACATTCAGTTAGAGTAATCTCAACTTAATGTGACATGTCTAATATGGTGGTATCTGATTGTGGGACTCACTTCGAGATATTAACTTCTTGCTACATGTATGCGAGGTGTCCAGTTATGGTCAATAGTGCAAATAGTACTAACCTAGAGACTGAGCATCATAAAATGTTCTTGAAAACAAAATAATATTGACATCATGGTTCGCTTTGAGCTCCTTCCATTTAGTAAAGAGCTCATAAAGAAATCCATTGATGGCCTTTTCAATGTACAGATCTCCATTGAAATCAAAGTCCCACATTTCTTTACTCATTTGGATGAATAAATACATCTTGGTACTGCATGACCTGAACACCACCTAATGTGAACAAGAAACTTGGTGAATAAAAGAAATTAACAATCTTTGTGTGTTGAACACATATGGATGTCAGTGACAGATCTAGGGGAGGGGCCCTGGGGGCCCGGGCCCCCCTTATTTTGGGTAAAAAAAGAAGGAATGACAGAAGGGAGAAAAGCCAGTGGGGCAGGTAAATCACAACCGCCCCTCCCCCCGCCCCCCTGCCCCCCTTAGCTCAAGGTCTGAATCCACCACTGGATGTAAATTGTATGTCAGCAAGTAATTAAAAATAATGCCTCCAAAGGACATACCATTCTTATTTCACCCTCCTATCCCTTACATTGAAGGAACTACATGTGGCCACTAACTCAAAACATCCAGCATTGAACTACCAGTATCCTGGAACACCAAGATTGCATGAAACTGAGCATTTTTGAAGAGAAAAGAACTATGTGTGGTTGTCAATACCAAATTCAAGACAAAAGATTGCAGAATACAGAAATCACATTGATTCTTCAAGTATTGGCTCATGGACTCATCAGCTAGTCAGTTGAAGGAGTGCTTTATAGACTGAATGAGATACCCTTTCATCTCATACATTTGCAATACATCAGATCCATGATTTGTCACCAAAAGAGGTGACGGTTCATGACAAGTCTCAGTGACCTGAAAATAACACAAATCAACGGGCGAAACAAGTGTAACAATATTCCTTGTTCTAAAATAATGATGCCACAAACATTCTTTCACCAGTAAGTGTGGAGGATGACATTCGATCAACAACATGTCGAAAACTAATAAACGGCGACAGGTTGTCGCAATTCATCATGAACGGTCACCAGTTTGACAACCCATTATGAATCAGGTATATTGGACAACCCTCTTTCACCTTCCTCACTGCCTGATGATCAGCTATGATCCCTTGCAACCTTTTGCCCTAATCAGCTACTCAAAAACGTGTTTTGCTGACCTTACAGTGAAAATAGTTAATGCTGTGATCAATCTAAAACAGGAGTGAAGGTGAGAGGCGAGGGGTTAGGGATAAGGTGTAAGGTGTAAGGGGTGAGAGATTAGGGATAAGAGGATGAGAAATAAGGGGTCAGGGGCACCAGGTGAAAGATGATGGGTAAGGGGTAAGGAGTGAAAAGTAAGAGGTGTTGCCATTTACCATAAACAGGTTAACCTCAGTATTATCCAGGCCAATCAGAGCTCTACTTACTTGACTAACCAGAAATGCTATTCATACCCAACCCCACCTCCCACCCATCACCTCTCACTCCAAGTTTAGACCTGCCCTACTTCACCAGCAAACAAGCATCAGGACTCAGTGTTATGTTTTTCCCTATGCTTACCCTTGTATTCTCAGATATCACTCCACAAGACAGTTTCTCTCCCTTGGTCCAGATCTCATTGACCTGAGCACGCACCCCTGAACGTGAAATCTTCTTGGTAACGTAAACACATGAACCAACCAATTGTTTAGAAAATCGCCACATCTCACTTCTTGAGACGAACTGATCCTTAAACAGTAATTCAACCAAATCAACAGATACATCCTTTGGTTCAACCTTGGTGACCTCCACATCCCAATATGTCCTCAGCTGGAAGACATTTGCCACAGACTGCTCAATGCTGATAGTATCTTTCTGTTGGAAATCAGGACTGATCGATTTAATCTGCAGTAGCAGCCGAGTGTTGTCTTCATCTGGGTGGTGAATTTCTAAAATGTCTCCTACATTTTCGTTCGGGAATTCCTTTGGATTTATGATAAGTTCATCCTCGCTGAAGTTCTGCTGATGAACCCATAACTTAAAAAGTTTCATCCTTCAACGCGTTTGAATCAGATTGGAACGCCAATCCAAACAAAGTAGCGATTTCTGCTTCGCAAAATCCTGAGACTTTTCCACCATGATCTCCATGTTGTTTTCAACAGATACCGTGTCCACCTTTCTTACCAGGCAAGACGCGCCTGTCCCAGAGCCTCTGTTTCTTCGGGAGTGGCACTGGGGACGAGAATGATAGCATCCGGGGGGAAAAGATACGTTTCCCCACATTAGAACTTTAAATAGCTTAATTCAACGATCCAAATGCGTGTATTAATTCAAAGGTTTGCTTTGGTGAGACAAGCCCGAAGAGTGGCGAGATTTTCGTCTGAGGCACTTCAAGCTGATCAAACGCAAGTCCGCACGGACAGGGGGAGTATTGAAAGTGGAACACCACGACTCAGGTAATATAGGTAACAGCGATACTCACTGTTTACAAACAAGCCTTCTGATATTTAAAATTTGCCAACCATAGAACAAAAGAATCCTTTGTTTCAACAGCTAATAAACCTCTGGTTGGCACATTAATGACAACAGGTGAAGTATCGGTGTGAATCCAGTGACGGATCCAGACCTTGAACAAAGGGAGAGGGGCCGGGAGGTTTCGATCCCGGGGTGGGGGGGGGTACTCCCTATAGTGGCCTATACGGGGAGGCCCCGCCCGAAAGGGGTACCTTTTTGAGGCTTCAGGTATATGAAAGGGCAGGGATTTCACAAGCTGAGGTATATAAAAGGGTAGGGAAATCGGTCATTTAGGCATTTAAAAGGGCCTTTAATTATAATACTTCAAATATGGCTGTATCAGTTTATTTATTAAGCACTACATGAAAATGAGAACAAGACTTCTTAAAGAAGGTATGTGAAGGGGGTACCTTTTTTCAACAAAAGGTAAATAAAAAGGGGTACCTTTTTCTGCCAAAATGGTATATGAAAGGGTAAGGGGTTGGACCTCGGGGCGGAGCCTCCCCGTATTAAACTTCGTTAAGTACCCCCCCCCCCCCCGGGGTTTCGATGTACTTGCCCTGCTGGCTTGTCTCCCTTCCGTGGTTTCTTCTTTTTTTATCCAAAATAAGGGGGGTGATGTACCTTCTGGGCCCCGTCCTTAGATCCGCCACTGGTATTGCTACAGGGAATTTATCAAACAGCAGCAAAATAATGGTAAAAATGTTTTTACGTGTTTTGCATTCTGCATGAGTTGTAAAAACTATCTAATAATAGGGAACATTCTGAAGGAAGCCATTTAGAGCTTGCATAACTGACGTACAAATGGAGTACTTAGTACTCCAATTGTATGAACTTGACAGTTAATTTGATGGAAAATTAACACAGGCTTGGCTAGTAAATTATCACAGTACCTGTGATTCAGGGACAGTTTATTTATGATCTCTTCAGAATGGCAGCATCCCTTAACAGACGGAAACACAGAGACAAGCATAACCGCATCATTCTAGAGGGATGGCGTCTTGTAAAAGAAGCTTTGATGGCCAATGCTAGAGTATTAAGTATATTCTACAGTGATCCAAGACTACTGGATCATATTGACACTTCCAATTTGCCAAATAACTGCCTTGCTCAAGTAAGCCAAGAAACAATGGAAACTTTATCAAATGCCGTCACTCCCCCTGGTATTGTTGGCATGTTTAAGCGTCCAAGACAAGGAGAAGGTGGAGAATTAAGGAGCAACAGTGAACTTGAAAATCGTCTGACAGTGTTATGTGATGGCCTGAAAGATCCAACAAACTTAGGTATGGCATCACACTATATGTGTATGCAGCAGTTAGGTGGAGTCGGCATAATTTGAGCCTACATGTATCCCTGGTTTCTGTGGCATGGATTGACTAGGGGTATTTCTACTCTCTCCTGAAATAGATGCTAGTCCAAACCAGGGTTACCCCCAGCATTAAATGTGCCAGTACCCATTTATACTCCTGGGTGCAGACTGAGATACTATGAAAGGAGAATGTCTTGCCCAAGAACACACACAATGTCCATGGCCAAGGCTCAAACCTGGAACCCTTGATCATGGTTGAACCATGAGACTATTGTGTCTCCCAATGCAGCAGTACCCCCATTTCAAACATGCTTGTCGGTTCCAAAAATTAAATGCCGGAGGTAAACTTGCTACTGACTGGCATCCTAGTTAGCAGAGAATAGAAATTCTGTTACATGAAGTCAACTCATGCTATTTAAGGATGTTTGTGCCCAAAATTTCCCACGTACAGATTTTTTTAAAACTTTGACTGCAGGTAGAAAATGATAAGATTAGATTAAAAACGTAAAAAAAATTGGGGGTCACCCAACTCATTTTGAAGATAACAAGTATCACAGACCATAGCATTTCTTGGATTTCCAGTCACTTGAGGCGATTCTGCCTGGATTCATTACTATCAGCATATATTTAAGTTGAAGAATCAAATCCAAGTTATGTGTGTTTAACACAGCACATATAGGCCTATTTGATAGATCTTTGCTACATGTCATTAAATCAGCTAGAATTAGCCTTAAAAAATGGAACTTCTAAGTCACACACACCTGTATCCATGTACCAATTCGACCCTATTTGAAGTAGTATGATGATGTCAAATAATTAAAAGGTTCCACGTACAGATATTTGTTGTTTTTAAGTATAATGGAAAGAATAAGAAAAGGAAGTGGGGGTCACCGAGCATCCAACAAAAATATTCACACACCAAGTTAACGCAAAGGTCATCAGCTCTTTATTTTGTTGAGTTTCGACTCGTGCACGCGCTTGAAATACATGACGTGGCACACGCATGCCTAATGAATTGCGTGCGCACTAGATCGAGATGCGCAGTAGCAATGGGGCGAACGTCCTTAAAATGGAGATATGTGTCGGCCTTTTTGGCTACTTGACCAAGACTTTACCCATATCTTTAATGGTCTTTTTATTGGCATAAATGACCCTTGAAACTTGATTATAACAATAATAACATGATAACTTTATTTAAGTGTTGTATTATTTAGCACTGTAGTGCTAATTGGGGACACTGTAAATAAGTAACTGAATATTTCAAATAGAACATAAACTATTACGAATCCCAACTGGTGGGAGGCTGACCAGTTGGCTATATATTTACACAATGTGGTTGAGGAGTTGAAGTCGGGACTACTGAGAACAAATTGAGATAGCAGTAGGGTGAAGGAATCGAACCAGGGACTTCCAGACTTCAAATGTAGTGCCCTAAACCACTCGGCCACGCTGCCTCCTGAAAACAACTAGTTATCAGAGGTGTATGACTGTTTTAAATGCTTCTAGTTTAGTAGGATGATTTTATTAATTGATTAGTTAATTACTGTAAACAGTACATTACAAACTAACAATATATTCCATACTGACATTAGCCTGTACGAGCAGCTCTTTTTTTCACCTGTTTCAACGATTCTTAATGTATTAAAATATATGAAAATGATTTTCCCTTTAATGTGTAATTCCAGAAAATATCTATACCTCCCCCACAGAGAGGATTTTTTTTCAGACCCCCCCCCCCCACCCCTCTGGAAATTCCAATTAAGCTACATACATTTCTTTAAATTTTTTGGCCTTAAAGAACCCCCCGCCCCCCCAGGAAATCCAATCCCTTCTGTGGGGGGAGTATGGCTATTTTCTAGAACTGCATATTATTAACAAACATAACCTTGATCACACTGACACATTTTGCCTTGTTTTACTTAGCAAAATCATTCTCTAAACATGTACTTGTTTCTGTGATTGTGTTCTCTAGGTACTTTAGTGCGGATCAGTGCAGCAGCTGGGTGCCAGTCTTTTATCACCTCAACTGGGTGTGTTGACCTGTGGGATCCAAAAGTATTACGATGTGCCGCTGGTGGACACTTCTATGTTCCAGTTCATTACAACTTGAACTGGGAAGAGATCAAAACATTTATAAAAGACAAAAGGATTTTTCTTGCAGAAAACAATATCCCTGGTGAGAAACTTTTTTCTGACTACCTATTTATTGTAAGTTGTGTATTTGAGATTTTTTTTGGATTTTATGTTTACTATACAACTCAAGTGGTAATTAATCAGGCTTCTCAGAGAAAACATTAGCCAATGTGCCATAGGCCAGGAAAACATACAGTACACTTTAAGGGTTTAATTACTGTTGTTTTACATCTCATAAAATGCAGCCAACTAGAGCCGATCAATTTAATTTGCTGCTGTGATATTAAATTTTCTCAGCTTTCATATTTTGTTGTTTTCATCAGATGAGCTCAACATTCCAACATCAGAATATTTTCAAGTAGACTGGACACTAGGACCCAGTGTTCTTATCATCGGGAATGAGGCCACAGGCCTGGGAGAAAATGCAAAGAACTTGGCATGCCAAAATGGTGGACAACTAGTTCATGTGCCAATGGCAAACACCATTGACAGTTTAAGTGCAGCAATGTCTGGCACAGTGATTATTTATGAGGCATACAGACAATGCATTACTGCAAAACAAGTCAGACACAAGACAAGAACATAAAGGAATATTATATTTAAATTTAGTTGACAGGCAAATTAAAGGGGCAGTATCAGGAGAGGTCTTTTAAGTTTTTGTGCAAACTTTGCTAGAATCATAAAGAAGCACTCACTGATTAACAAAATAACCTTAAAACGACAAATCGCCATAAATTCAATCTGTAAGAGATTATTGATTTTCCTCCAAGTAACATTGTCAAACTTGAAAATGTTGGCCCGACATTATCAAATAGCCACAACAGTTGTAAACAACTTTCGTGACTAGTATGGTGCATTTTAGATCGATACCAACACTGGATTTTCAAGTATCACTAAATCTTGGTGAGACTGCCCCTTTAAAGGTGGCCATCAGCATTACTTTAACTGTGACCTTGATTCTGGGAATGTTAAGTGTCATGTTAATTTCTCCCCACAAAGAACAGCCAATGCAGCTCCGGTTGAGGTATCTAAATTTTCACGCAGCACCAGTGGCAATCCAAAAACCTGCTCAACTTGTTTTTGGAGAACCTGATTTTTCATAAGAGCACTTCCAGTGCCTACAATTCTTTGCACACCATGTGATTTTAGGAATTCCCTTGACATCATCTTCTGCACATTTTCTACAAGACCACGTGAAAGAGCCACTCCAATGTCACCTAGTGAGATATTTTCTGGTGTAACATTAGACACCTGTCCCCTTTGATCTGGAATGTGCCTTTCTCCCCAGAAAGTAGGATCCACTTTCAGCGATGTTGAACCCTTTTTCTCAGTGGAGTAGAGAATTCTTTGATAAATTTCATCTGTAGAGGGGAGGCTGTCATTCACACCAAGATCCTTCATCCATGACATTAACATCTTTACATAGACAGCAAAAACATTACCGCCTGTTGGGAAAAAAAAAAGCTTATCACTTGTTAGTTATTACTTTCAATAACATGTTCAAGGTTTTGCTTAGCCTGAGAACACAGATGGAACAAAAGCCAGAAATCTGTGTGTGTTTGTAGGCTAGGTTGTATTATCATGATAAATCTTCACATCAAAAAAAAGTGCTGTGATCTTTTTTCTATGCAATAAAATGGCCAGTAATGACTTTACAAGTAATGCAGTCTTAAAAGGCATACAGTTTGGTAAATTGAAAGTCGTACTCATTCTATTGCTTCTTATTATTATAGAAATGTAAGACTAAGACTTAAACAGCCTGCAGCAGTACAGTGGAACCTTGCTCTATGGACACCCACTTAATAAGGACACCCCAATATTACAGACAATTTTGTTTCTCCCAAAATAAAGCTCATTATACATTGTGCTGACACTATCAGCATTCTGATTGGTCAAGAGCCCCCTGCTTATTTGAGAATTCACATGATTTTGTGGACAAGCATGATTATAGTATAATCTGCTACCTAATTATACCTGCAGATTATACCACGTGCAGTGCGCATGCTTAATATACCTTAAGCTAAAGGGCACGAGCACTTGAATGGTTTTGAGTCATGCGGCCGCTTGGTGCGTTTGTCCTTGTATTTTTAGAAACACAAACAAAATCGACTTGTATTTCACACAATAGTTTTTGTATATTTTCCATAAAACAATGTATAATAAAACAATAATTGAATTCGGTTTTTGTGATATTCGGAATAATCAAGGTCAAGGCAAGTGTAGTCAGCCGAGGCCAAGGCTGATTACACTTGCCAAGACCTTGATTATTCCGGATATCACAAAAACCTCATCCAATTGTTTACAATTACAGAGGAAACTAAACAATGGATTAGGGCTGTTAAAATTTCCACTTGATTGCCTGTACAAATTTCTCCAAGAGTATGATAAACGACTAGTAGGTTTTGGTAGTTTAACCTCATCAACACTAATGTACAATATTAATTTTAAACATTTTAGTGTTAAAATGTCTGCCTTTAGTCTTTTCATTGATAAAACACCTGTCCTTGACTTGAGATCACGCTTACTGGTGATACAGAGTGATACAGACACTCCGATAATCCAGACACTTTGACAAGACCCTTGGTGTCCATGTTAATGAGGTTCCACTGTATTTCTATATACTGATGCACAACAATAACTGTATTTAAAACATCTTGGGGCTTTAAGCGTTATTTACACTACACAATTTTAATCACTGCTCTGACTACCTAGCATTATGCCCCGGGGGGGGGGGTACTCCCTTATATGGGCTATATAGGTATGTGCGGCCCCAAAGGGTATGGTTTTTCAGCCGTTTTAGTCATAAATAGGGTATCAATTTCGGCTGATTTTGGCCATTTTGGTCATAAATAGGGTATGGTTTTTGTACTCTAGCCTCAATATGGGTATGTTTTTAAGAAACCAAAAGAAAATTAACAAAAGTCCTTCACAAATTATGTTTACGGTAATTTAACTTTGGTCTGTGCTAGGGATTCATTTATAACACACGTCTGAAACAGGATTTTGATGTAAGGTTCAGGTCATAAATAGGGTTTCGAAGTTTTGGTCAGGTCATAAATAGGGTAGGGAATATCGCAGATTTTGGTCATAAATAGGGTAAGGGTTTTGGGGAGCGGGCCGCACACCCCCACCCAATTTTTCTGGGAGTACCCCCCTCGGGCATTATGCAGGGGTTTTTTTATTAAGGGCACGTGAGGACACTGGGCACTAGGCAAATTGACTGTCTGTGAGGATGATTTTACCCCCCTCCCCTCATCTAACCATTTAGAGGAAAAATGTTCTTATAAAGGATTCCTTTTGAAACGTTTTGCCAGCCTCTGAAAACAAATGACTCTCCTGCTGAAAACACTAATGAAACTCCTGCCTAATGTAAGTGATCCAAGCAGGCAAAAGTTACCAATTTTATTCAAGTTGTTCCAAACATTGTTAATGGGTCTTAAATAATTGTTAGTACTAACTTTAGTTATAACATAACTAAAGCAAAGCACACACTCTGATTGGTTAATTCAGCATCTACTATTTGCCCATGGGTGTATGCTGCTGATGTACTCAACCAACTAAAGCAAAGCGTGCACTTTGTGATATAAGCTCAATAAAAAGACTTCTGTTGTTCTAATTTCTCAATATTATGGCCGTAGCCAGAAAAAAATTTTGACTGAGGCAATGTCTATGAATAACTTATGACTGAGGCAATCAGTCCATGGTTGAGTTCTCTTCCTAGGTATTAAGTACTATAAAACAACAAAAGCCAAAGAAATGACTGAGGCAAGTGCCTCCGTTGGCCTGTTACTAGCTACAACGCTTAATTATGTTATAAAAACAAATGGTAAATGCCATAGCATGCACTATTGAGTTATGGATGCACTTGGGAGGTTTGCTAAGCACTCAAGAAGCTAGAGTCATACTCGGCTATCGCCTTGTGTGACTGTTACGCTTCTTTCGTGCTTAGCAACCTCCCGTGTGCATCCATAACTCCTTAGTACACGCCATGGTGTTTACCATTTGTTAATTAGATCTGGTAACACACAATCATGTACCTGACAGTGAGGCAGCTGTAATGACCTTCCTTCCTTCAAAAAATGGAAGAAGCTGCAATGCTTCCCTTGAAATGTGTTTAGCTAGATTTGGAGATTCTCTGTAATCAATGTCACAGACACTGTCAGGAACAACAACAGCTAGCTGACAGGAAGTGCCAATATTAAGAACTGAAAATAAATAATAAAGGAAATCAGAGTTAGTTAGAGAATAACCTTAAATAAAACGATGATAAAATAAAATTAAATCTGAGATTGACATTTCATGTGTCACAGGAGAGAAGCAATAACCCATAAATGAAGTTTAATTAATTGAAACTCAGTTAATTAAATTTGCATTTCAATCCATTCCATGTCATAAATGAAGTTTAATTAATTGAAACTCAGTTAATTAAATTTGCATTTCAATCCATTCCATTTCAGTCATAAATGAAGTTTAATTAATTGAAACTCAGTTAATTAAATTTGCATTTCAATCCATTCCATTTCAATTAATTCACAAGCAGATGAACAAAGAGAAAAATGCGTCAGTGCTGAAACTAGCCAAAATTTTGTAAGCATTTCACAGGGCAACTTTTCACATGGATGTAACATGAAGCCAAGGTTTGCAAGATTAGTCTAATAAATTGAAATAATGATTTCCTTTGTTCCGCTTCATTGCACACCATTCAACGATTCTTCGATATTTTGGCCTCGTTTTTCTCGAAAACGAAAAGCAAATTGGCGAAAAAAACAGCAACGCATTGTTAAGTAAGTAAATCCAAGGCCATATGCAAAAAATCGGGCACTTTTGACAAAAAAAAAAATTTAACCTAAATAGTCACTTAGGAGGTTTTTCCACTAGCATCTTCAATTATTAAATCATGGCATTTACCATTATTGAAGCAGCAAAGATCATTAAAATTTTATTTTGTGACTTAACCCATTCATGACATTTTTTGACATTTGCAAGATTTTTAGGTTGGATATGAGCAAAATAAGCTCTAATCTAGTCAAAAAGGCATTTGCAACATGACAGCTTGGCTTTGAACCTTTCTTTCCACTAGCATCATGTTTTACGACATTCTGACTCGGGCATGTGCAGAAATCAAAATTTTTGGACGAGAAAGTGAGTCTTTTGGCTTTTCAATTTTTTTAATTTTTTTTTTGCCTTAATTTCCTTTTTCTCCTTTCCTTTTCTTTTTGCTGTAGTGATGAACCTTCTACTGGGCTTGCCAGCAGTTAAAAAAACTTCTAAGAAAGCGTCGAGACAGGCAATTTTTACTATGGAGTAGCCACATGTAGTGACAGGAAATTTTGTTCTGAGTTTTCCACTCAAATTTTTGAGCATTTTTGTGCATATCTCAGGCTCCATTAGGCTGATCACTCTGAAAAGAGTGATCGGCCTAAATGAAAGGACCTTTTCCTCCTGCAAAAGTTGAGTATAGAGGATGCCAATTTGGTCAAAGGTGATGACGTCAGAAATGGAAGAAAGGCCAAGGCTTGTCATGGCCGGTTACAGCCGGCATAGGAGGTAATGGGTGAAATAAAGAGACACGTTTATTTGGGTGAAAGATCTACAAAAATTTCACTGTGGTGTGGTTTAGGATTGGCAAAACACATTAACATAAGGGGGGAGGGGACTAGCTCACTTATGGGCTCAGGATTGGGTGAGGTATTGATCAGAAGTTCAAATCTTTTGAAACATCACAGTAATTACATTTAGGCTCAGTTCACACACACTCTCTCTCTCTCTCTCTCTCTGTTTCTGCCCACGCCATCAGGGAGGAGTGTGGACTTCTTTATTTCCCAAACATTGGCTGGTGGTTGAGCCTTTATAAGTATTAACATCACCTGCATCACTCTGCTGAGACATACTGGCAAGAACTGAACACTGGAAGTCACCCAGTCCCACCCCCACAGGTGTTCCAACTGGTATATTGTAGAATGGTCTTTGCAGTTTACCAGCCACAGCATCAGGCTTGACCACCACTGGCAGGAGGTGGGTGGGAAATTTTGCCTGTTTTAGGCTGTAATATATATAGAAAAGGAAAGTAAAAACATCCTTGAAACAAAATTTAAGATAGGTCCTTGATGGCCCTATAATGTTAGCTCCAAACAATATCCATACCTCCCCAATGGAAGGGTTTTTTCCTAAGAAACACCCTCCCCCCCTGGTCTTCCTGTTACATGTAAGCTTCATAACCCCCCCCCCCCCCCCGGTCTTCCTGTTACATGTAAGCTTCATAAATTTATTGAACGACTTTGCTCTTCCAGAACCCCCAACTCCTCCGCAAATTCCAATCTCTTCTGTGGGGGAACTGTGGAGGAACTGTGGGTAGAGGGTGGCAAAGGGGTGGGAGAGGGGTACCAATCACGCATCACACTGAATTTTTCTATTGAATCATGCACGCATCACGATTTTTTTTCCCCAATCACGCGTCACGTAAAAAGAAGTAAGTACATCGCCAATTTCACTTTCTTGACCCTAAAAACGTCGTTAAAACGAGAACTTTACCGATTCAACCGCAAAAATGCATCGTCAATTATTCGAAACATTTTCCACCGAAAATAAAAGTAGTGACCCATACGGGAGACCGGGAGATTCGGTCTGTATTCATGAGGCTCCTGGATAATCTGTTAGAGTCTTCACCATCTGTGAACAGGCTCCCAACGAGCGTGAAAAAAGTAAAACACCAAAAATTCCGAAAATAAGCCCCTCCAAATATAAGCCCCCAAAGCAGTAAGGCAAAAAACAGGGGCACCCAATGAGAAACCTCGATGAAATATCTGTTCGGGAGAGTCTACCCGTTCTAAGA
>JAHPZR010007054.1:60000-77500 GCA_019787425.1 Platygyra sinensis | reverse complement strand
ATCACTCGGCGACGTAAAGGCATCTCAGAAGACCCTACACCCGCAGCCCTGGCCACACATTTTTGCACCAGGTGAGCCAAAGATGTATAATGAACTATTAGTCATTGTACAGCAAAGTGCCACCAAACCCCATTTCGCCGCTCTTCTAGAACATTTCCACCAACTCATGGCCCTCGTATCAGCCGATCAGTGGTCAGCTGTCAGATCATTCAACTACAGAGTTTTGCATTCCCTCGAGCTTGGTTTGGTTAAATGGGGGGACTCTTTTGTAAACTTCAGTTTTTACACCATCGTCATTGCTGTCCGAGACCGCCCCATGAAAATGGCTAAAGCTTCCGTTGGTGGCGATGCGATTTCTACCTCTCCTAAATTTGTGATTTCACGTAACCAAATTTGCGATGAATGTTAGATGTCGAAATTCACCGTGAATCTAATTAGGGTCAAACCTGGACATAAGTGAATGGTCCTGGTATAATAACTGCTCGTCAGGCGATTGCTCCAAGCAGCACGTCTGCGTCATGTGCAAACGTTCTGACCACTCCACCCTCTGTTGCCCCAAGAGCAGGTTTCCAGTGACAGCTCGCCGCATGTACCAACCGTCCCAGGCCTGACTGCTTGTAACCGCAAGTCTACCCGTGTTTCTTCCCTCTTTCCCGCCGCATGGACTACCAGCTCATCTCAATCACATCGCCCTCGTCATTTCCCTTTGAAGTCATCGCTTACTTCGCATTTAATTGCTCTCTATTCCCGGCGTCAGAATTCTTCCGGCCCCAACACCTTGACACCTCGTCATCCGGTCCCATCGAACCTCAACATTGCCGAATAATGCGGCCGTCTTCACGATCATCCTGACAAGTCTCTCTGTGACTTCCTTGAGTTTGGCTGGCCAGTCGGGTCTACCAGCAGTACCCTGCCTGTCCGGTCTCCCCCGAATCACAGTTCTGTCAGGTCCAATCCAACACTCATCAACGACTTTTTTAAATTCGAATGTGAACTTGGCGCCACCTGCGGTCCTTTCGTTACCAATCCTCTCTCCGTAGACATCTCGATCTCTCTTCTCCAAATCGCTCACAGCCGCACCGGCAAAGCACGCGTTGTCGCCGACTTCACTTACCCTCCTGGTCAATCTGTCAAATGTGGTATTCCGCACGACACTTACCTCGATAAACCATTCTGCCTTTGTTTACCTGGCCTAGCCGCTTTGCTCGATATCATCCATCAAAAGTCCAGTCATTTGTTCAAGAAAGATCTGAGTCGAGCATACCGTCAGTTGCGTATCGACCCCCGCGACTATCATCTCTTGGGTTACCAGCACCGTGATTACCGTGATCACCGTGACACTGCTCCTCCTTTCGGCCTTGTCTCCTCGGCTTTGATGTGCCAGACCACCACTTCTGCCGTCACTTTTAGGTACAAGAATTTCAGCTTATCTTGTACTAATTACATTGACGATTTCGGGGGAGCAGAGACTCCTACTAAATCGGCCACTACATTCCAGGCCTTGGGTGATCTCTTACGTTCTCTCGGATTGAGTACCTCTCCTGAGAAGGATTCACCTCCGGCTACTTCGATGGTCTACCTCGGTGTCCTCGTCGATACCACTGAGATTTTCCGTCAGTCCTGACCGCCTTTCAGATCTTCATTCACGCTGCGCATCTCTGCTCTCCATGACACACGTTTCACGACACGGCTTGCAGTCCTTACTTGGCGTCATGTCCTTTGTCACCTCCTGTGTACGTGCTGCCCGCGTTTTTATGTCTTCACTTCTTTACACCCTCAGATCATATCGGCTGTTGAAATACTGCCCCCTTACAAGTGGTAATTACTCTGATATACACTGGTAGTGTCACTTCTTACCGTACTACAATGATGTCTCGATCATTAAGACTTTGCCTTGGCTTGATGATCGTTTGTTCCTCTCCATGGACGCATGCAGCACCGGCAAGGGGGACTATTTCAACGGGCAGTACTTTCGCACCCCTTTTCCCAGACCCAATCTCCGCCAGTTTAAGCATGACATCATCTGAGAACTGTTGACGATAATGGTCGCGCTTAAGCTCTGGGGTGATTTTCTGCACGGCAAGCGTGATATTTTACAGTGTGATAATGAGAACAGCGTGCACAGGCAGCCCAAGCTCTCTTTGTGAACCGCACAAGGAACACGATGTGGCATCGATATGAGGGTTTGTATGGGATTTTCTACAAGATATCCATGGAGGTAGTTTAAAGTGGAAATATTCAATAAAAATGGCTAACCTTATTCCATACGTGTGTTGTTTGCTCCTGGTGCTGTTATTTTACTGATTTAACTTGATTTAAGCGACTTTTTGGAATTCTGGATGAAGAGAAAACCAGATTCCAAAAGTTGCTTAAATCAAGTTAAATCTGGTAAAATAACAGCACCAGGCCGCAAACAACACACGTATGGAAATAAGGTTAGCCATTTTTATTGAATATTTCCACTTTAACTACCTCCATGGATATCTTGTGAGAGAAATCCCATACAAACCCTCATATCGATGCCATATCGTGTTCCTTGTGCAGTTCACAAAGAGAGCTTGGGCTGCCTGTGCAGCGTGCTACCCATCAATTCTTGGACAATCTTGCGTTCCTGTGATTCATCTTTGTTTACGGTAAATCTGGTTTCTCACCGCTCGTTATGATATTGACCTCTTTGCCCAGCATATCGCTGGTGTGGACAACTCCATCGGCTGATTACCTCGGTTTGTTGGCATTTATCTCCGGTTCGTCACACGTGCTTTGCCACCATTAACAACCGACACACCCACCGAACCCGTTCTATGTTCACCCCATTTGTTTCAATTCAAGATTGCACTGCTAATATGGTCTTTTCTCTCCCTCTTCAGGCATTTCTGGTCATGTCACCAACCTATCACCTGTATCCCCACATCTCAGCTTCAGCACTGTGTTTGCTTCAGATACAGGGACGGCATGAACACACAAAACAGAAAAAAACACAACATTTCACATGGAAATTGTCAATTTTGTCACTTTGTTCGACTGTAATATGCGAATGCTACACCATACTCGGTAGTTAGAAATCTAAAGGATGACAAATTCTTAACAACAATTAAAAAACATTATTATTTTAACCCATGCCTTTTTCCCTTTTCCCAACTCCTCTTGTCCCTGAGACCAGGAGGCTTTATACTTTTTCTTCCATCTTTTCGGATTTTGGGTGAGTTTTCCATCATTCCATCTTTCGTTCCGTCTCTTTGGAATGGGGGGAGGGGAAGGTTTTCATCATTCCGCCGTTTTGCGATTCTGTCTTTTAATAATAATAATAAATAATAATATAATACATAATAATAATACTAATAATTAATTGATGTTTAAACAGGGTAACCCCATCAGTCACGATGGTAATCAACGGGGGCCCCCTGATATCAACGGGATTTGGAAGGTTTTTCCAATGTGCTACCATTGAACGCCATTCCCCGATTCCCACCACCATCCACCATTCCCCTTTCCACATTCCACCATTCCACCATCCACCAATTCCACCATTCACCATTCCACCATTCCACCATTCCACCATTCCACCATTCCACCATTCAACCAATTCCACCATTCCACCATTCTAAACACCACCTCTACCACTAGTTCCATCATTCCGGCTTTTAGGTTGCCAATTGGGTCATCAGGGAACCACCCCTGTATCATACGGTTGATCTGTCTTGATCGGCATCTGTTCTCCTGACAGTGTTTAATCAGTACCGAACCCTGTATACACATTTACTTGAAAGAATTTACTCATGCTAAATGAGACTGCTATTGGTGCACAGAAGATCAAATCATTCAACCGAACAAAAACGACAGTATCACTCACATGTCCAATCTCCCACGTGCAATTTATCAAAATGAAAATATCCCAGCATAACAGCATTGTGCGACGACATACAGGCTTGTCTGTTTTGGCACAAACCGCACACGATAAATCCATAATGGTTCCAGCACAGTCAAAACGTTTCCTAAAAGATCAGGACGTTTGTTCGTTTTTAAGCCAGAAAGACTACACATCCAAAACCAGTAAAATAGCACTTTGTACGCGTAGCTCCTGAAGCGTGGCCAGAAATAAATTCACCTCGTGCATCTTTCGATCCCTACCCAGTAATCAATGTGAAACATTGTCACTGGAGCTAACAGATCACGAAATTCTGAGTATCCCGTATGTTCACGCAGAATTCCTCGGTCCACATCACGCTAGCCATTGCATCTGTCCACATAGTCCGATACTGCTCCTTGACCAGAAAATGCGTCGACAGCTGCCCGAGAGCAAAGTTGTAAACTGGTCAGAATTTTTGCACATCTTGGCTCTGCAGTTCCAAGGCTTTCGGCGCAAATATTCGCCCCAGTCTCCACAACTAAACTTTCAACGACATCTCTGTGTTTATTTCGCAACAGGGATACTTTGATCGAGTTGTTCCCACGTCGATTCCGAAACGAAAGATTCCGAGCCACGATCCACCATCTTGTTTTGTAACGCAACACTTGTTCAGAACTGGCGCGTTGATGTTGGTGTACTTTACCACCACGCCAAGTATTCAAAACTCTGACCCATGCTACTACCAAATTCAATCAGAGTGCTGCATTTTTTCGTTTCCCCATCGTTTTCTTTTCACTTATTAAGAAGCGATTAAAGATGAGAGTAGTCGACTAATCGGAGCTGAGCAAGTGGCCTTACTTGTATAAAATGGCTGCAAATGAGGAAGGTTTGTGAGGCCGGTGTGTTTCGACAAGAAGATTCCATCGGAGGCTGTGGTATTCATAACCGATGGAAGAACTCCTAGCTCTTTTACAAGGTCCATGTTCATCAACACCAGCTAAAGAGTGATTGCTTTTCGGATTTTCCTTATCCCAAAAGAATACCCACCATTCGTGCATCACGACTTTATCATGAAGTAGCTTCATCTGTACGCGAAAATCGTGTTATCGATTTAGTACAAGTAATATTCGATATCGGACGAAGGTCGTTGACCTTAGGAAAAGTGCCTGATTTCGAAGAAGTCGGAACATGGGAACTCCTCTTCAAAAAGATCTAACAGTAAAGATCCCAAAGAGTGGAAAAAAAAGTGTACATGCTGTCATGTTGTGTGTTGGTCACCACTCGGAGCCTTCGTGGCGCAAGTTTTTGTGGATGGACGATTTACAGGACTCATGATGCAGCAGCCACTCATACACATTTCAAACATTTGGAAAACAAGAATGTCTAGTGGTTGGTAACGTAAATGAAGATGTAATTGTTAGCATCAAATGCACATCCTCTACGGGCCATCCATTTTTTATCCACACCCGCCCTAAGCAAAGATATCAGTGACGTCACCTATTGTTATTAATATGCCAACCAGAGAACTATTGGCTGGTGAAACAAAGAGTTCTTTTGTTTAACGTTTTCAACATTTAAATAACAAAAAAACAATGTGTGGAATACAAATATCTTTGCTATCAATTGTAAGACGGGATTTCTGAGGTGGAAGGGGAGGGGTCTTTAAAGGTCGTTTTCTGTGGGGTAGATGCAGGCATTTGATCTTTTAATAAATCTTAAGTGGGGATGTGTCGGCACTTTGTTCTTCTTTTCTGTAGGGGCTCAGAAGATTACTTTTTCTGAGGGGGTGGACATATAAGTCCGCTCAATAGGGGGAGTGTGGATATTAAGTGAAAATGGGCCCTACCACATCCACTCTTTCCACCTCAGGCTCC
Source organism: Platygyra sinensis (assembly GCA_019787425.1). Lineage (NCBI taxonomy): Eukaryota > Metazoa > Cnidaria > Anthozoa > Scleractinia > Merulinidae > Platygyra > Platygyra sinensis. Next base: position 71,779 of record JAHPZR010007054.1, on the reverse strand, counting down.
CCACTATAGCGCTATCATCCCACCCCCTCTACTTCCACGTCCCCCTCCCTGTTGCCCCCTTACCCCTTACCCCCTCCCTCTCATAGATGAGATTTCCCAAATGTCAGGATCTGTGCAATCATTTCTAAGGGTTTTTTTGTCAGTATTGTTTAATCTGTTGAATAATCTCTGCGAGTTTGCAGGAAAGCTGATAATAAATACAAATTAGGTTATTTCTGATGGCAGCAATATAAAATGGAATCACTAACAGTTTCAGCTGCAAGATGTTATTGTTATACTAAGTATTATGTCAAACCCAAGGTGTCAAACTTATTTTAATTTCTGAGAATTGTACATACTTTTACAGTCTAGTGGCAGACATAGAGTGGAGGTTTTTACCAGAAAACATGCCACTTCTTAGACATACTCTGATGGGTTTCAGCACAAGGCTGGCACATACAGTAATTCTCTTGCCAGAATGCCAAATAACCTGACAATAATCAACTGTTTTGCCCAGTTTCTAACACCCTTTCTCTACACTGTTGCAATGGTTGGGGATGGCCCTTACCAGTTAGACTCACAGGGGAATGAGTGCTGTCTATCTACCACCATTGAAACAGAATGGCTTAAAGTAAACTTTGCGGCAGGTATATTACCACCCTCTGAGAAAGTTGAGAGGCTGGGTGGTCTCATGGTTAGTGCGCTCGTCTCTGGATTGAGCAGTCTGGGTTCCAGCCCTGGCTAGGGAAAAAAGTGTTGTTTTCTTCAGGGCATAAGACACTAAACTCTCACAGCGCCTCTCTCCACCCAGGTGTATAAATGGGTACCAGTGAATTTAATGCTGGGGGGTAACCCTGCAAGGATTAGCATCCCATCCAGAGGGGAGTAGGAATACTCCTAGTCGCTTCATGCAGCAAAGAGCCACTTGGTTCATATGAAGACTTTGATCTGACACAAGTCATATTTAGTGAAATGGCCCATGGTGCTTAAAAATATGTGAACACTGCCTTGTACTTTCTTTGAATCATGACTGCATGTCCAGAAGTATCTTTTATGTTATGCTAAAATGTCAAAGAAAGAAAAAATTTTCTATGATAGGCAATGATATACAGGTGAACCTCACTGTCTGAAACCATAGTTATTAACTATGCTGAAACTTGGAACTTAAATTCCTTCTCATCTCAAACTTTAATCATTTTCCTTGGATAGTCTTCTTGTTTCAGTCAGTCATTTTTCAGTCACCTCAATCTCAAATCCCTGCCATCTTGAAGTATTTTTGTTTACCTTAAGAGCTTGAGATAGCAAGGTTTCACCTTTAGTTGTTCTGAGAAGCAAACAGTTCTCAAATGGCGAAGCTCAAGGAAAACTGTGAACTTCGAGGAACAGATACCATCCCAGGACAAATATCTGACCATATTTAATGCCATTAAAAGGAGGCTATTGTAATTGTTTATTATCCTTCAAATATTGGGGAATATCCACTTGGATATGTGCCACGTTTTAGACCAATTGTGTGACATTGAAAGTATTTGATAGATTGTAAAGTCCTGTACGCCATAGAACTATTAAAAACTTTGCCTCCTGAAAATCATTATTCCTTTGTTAACACAACTGGTTTTTTTCCTCTCTTCTGCAGGTATTGGAAACTCTGGTGGTGACATTGCTGTTGAACTTAGTCGTCACACCTCCCGGGTGTTCCTCAGCACTCGACGAGGAGCATGGGTTCTGTCCCGAATGGGGAAAGGTGGGGAACCTTTTGACCAACAGGCAAATAGACGATTTGCATCTCTGATACCATTACCAATTCGGATGTACGTTTTCAACAAAATGGTAAACAACAGATTTGATCATGAAGTATTTGCATTGCGTCCCCAGCATCCAATAGGTAGTCAACATCCGATGGTGAATGATGACCTCCCGCACCGCATCATTACTGGAGGTGTTGTCATAAAGCCTAATGTGACCAGTTTCAACAAAACTGGAGTTGTCTTTGAAGATGGCACTCAAGTGAATGATTTGGATGTAGTGATCTTTTGCACAGGGTATAAGATAGGATTCAAGTTTATAGATCACTCCATTCTTCCTGTAAGCGATAACAAGGTTGAATTATACAAATACCTGTTTCCTCCTAACCTTGCCAAACCAACTCTTGCTGTTTTGGGATGTATCCAGCCTCTTGGGGCGATTTTTCCAATATCAGAGCTCCAAGCACGGTGGGCAACACGAGTGTTTTGTGGGAAAACATCACTTCCCCCGAAGAGCATTATGATGGATGACATAGAAAAGAAAAGAAAAGCAATGCAAGAGAGGTATTATGCCTCAAAACGGCATACCATACAGGTTAGACTACAAGTCTTGTACATAAAACAATACTGGTATGAGACAACTTTTATAGTTCACTGATAGCTACTGATGCAAATGCTGCAACCTGATTGGCTGAGCTATGAAACACTATCAGTCATTGGTATGCAATGGCCAAAGCTCCTCTATAGAATGGGGAATTTCAGTTTCTTAAAGGGGCTCAGTCACAGCATCTTGAGTTATTTTGAACACCGAAAAAATAACCGTTAAATTGAAGGAAACCTAAAAATAACACTTTATAAAGATGGAAAAACATCAAAGAGATAATAATAAACCATAAAGGAACAAGGATGGTTAAGGATGGAGAAGATTGACACGGATTGCAAACAACGAATTTGAAAAGTTTAGCTAAGCTTTTCAAACGTGACTGAGCCCCTTTAAATTTTTCCAAAGTTTTGGTTGAAAATTTAGAAACATTAGCTAAATTCTTATGTGGACTTAAAGAAGGACTTTCGCCATTGCTCAACTTTTACAGACTTGAACACAGCTGCAAGTTTCAGATGATAGTGCAGTTGACCTACTTCATAATCATCATCTATCTTCTCAGGGAAATTGAGAGCCAGCCGTCATCAAATTTATTGTTAGTTGTTATTCTTTTAAACTATCAAAAACTTTAGTAATTCCCCTGTTATTTTTGCATCAAATGTTATCATTCTTTTAACCCTTTCACTCCCAAGGGGTCTCCCTTTGACGAGTAAAATCGTCTGGCATATTAGACAGAGTAAAATCTATTAAGTCACTCTTTGGGCTTGAAAGGATTAAGGGAGATAGTCTTTTAACCCTTTCACTCTCAGGGGTCAGACCCTTTGATGAGTAAAATAGTCTGGTATTAGACAGAGGTAAAATCTTTTAAGTCACTCTAGGGCTTGAAAGGGTTAATTGTCTCTGAATCCCTTAAATTGGCTTTCTAAATTCCACTGGTGTGTGAAAGGCAAATGACTGGTAGGAAACATACATACATACATATACATACATACATTTATTTTTGTTTTCAAATTAAAAAATTACAAATTGAACATGCCCGCGGATAGCATATGCTAGTCTAGGCGGGTCATGTTAACAAAAATTATTAATAAACAACTAGGTATAACTAAATACAAGAGGATTAAGGAGACTAAAATTGACAACAATAACTAAGGACCAATAATAAACTAACGGAATTACAAATGGTAATTAACAACAGTTACGACGAGAGACTAGAGATACACGAAAATGATATTGTTGAATATTAAAGATACATACTAAGAGGAGAATAAATTCAGCTTTACTTTTTGAATAATAACTGGTAGATCAATGTAACAGTCTTCTGAAGCTAGAATTTCAAAAAGTATTTGTTTTATTTTCCTCTTAAAAACAGTTTTTGGAAGTTTTCTTAAAGACATGGGCATTTCATTCCAGATTTTTGTTCCGATTCTAGAGAATGAGTTCACTTGAATTGAAAGTCTAGAACTTTGTGTGTAAAAGTTATTTGAAACAGATGATCGAGTATTATAAGAAACAATGAGGAAATGGATTAAAACACAGCAAGCAATGTACAAATCCTAACAACTTTACTGGCCTGGGATAATTAAAGTAAACCAGGCAAATGATTAAATTCATGAGTTTTGGAATCATTTCAATTGCATTAATTTTTTTCACCATTCTTCTCAGAAATCATGATTTAAGTCTTGCAATATATTGTGCATGGAATTATTTCCTTATTGAAATTTTATTAATCACAAATTGTTTAATTAGTTAACAGGGAACTATTAAAAAGCCGGTCAATTATACTTAATGTATTTAACAGTAAATTGATCCTGGTAACTGAAATCAACTTTTGAAGTAGATTGTTACTCTTCAAACGAACTGTGTGTTTGTATACTTCGTATCCAGCAATTGTCACCATAAACATTGTCAGCTATGTTAATAATGTTTTAATGCAATTCATCACTTGCTGGAAGTTTTGGGCCGTGGTTCAAACCTTTCTCTTTGCCCTCTGCATGGGAAAAACCGGTTTTCAACCAGGTAAATGAATGTATATCCTCTCCTACCTGGGAGTCTGTGATCTCAACCCTGTGTCTCACAGAGTGTTTTTTTTCGTTGCTTCTACTTTACAGGTGGATTATGTTCCCTATTGTGACGAATTAGCCAATGAAATTGGTTGTAAGCCAAACTTTGTGAAGCTCTTTTTCAGTGACCCTGGCTTGGCCCTGCAGTGCTTTTTTGGGCCCTGTACACCTTCACAATATCGACTCATGGGACCTGGTACTTGGGCAGGAGCCAAGAAGGCTATTGAAGACGCCCCTGGAAATGTGATTTACGCAACAAAGACACGCGTCTTACCGCACAAGGAGAACAACGGGCCTAATACTGCTCCCGTTGTCTTGAAATTGCTGATTTTATTAGTTGTGGTAGTTGCCATTTTAATGAGGTTTTTTCATGAAACCTGATCAGAGTTCAAATAGATGACAGCATTCATCATCGTCAAGTTTCTTCTAGTCTCTCTAAAATAGGCAGCCTGATTAAAGGGACACAGTCAGCTGGCGCACATGCACATTAGATTAGTATAGGTAATCAAATGATTTCGAGTGCAATTTGGAATAAATAAGCACGAGTAAATTTTTCAAAGATTACAAAAAATTGCACGAGCCCGTAGGGCGAGTGCAATTTGTAGTCTTTGAAAAATTTACGAGTGCTTATTTATTACAAATTGCACGAGAAAAATCATTTGATTACTTGTTAATAATATACAAGTAACAATTTCTGTCACGCTTCAGTATTTTGCGTGACAAATGGAGGCAACAAGCTACATCAACTTTATTGGATGAAAATTTGACAGGTGAATTCAAGCGTAAAAATTCATTCACTCTCTCCAAGTCATGTATGGAAACTGAGCAGTTTCTTTTACAGTTAAAAGCAGTCTTTACTCAAAGTTGAATTGAAGAACTTGACCACAAAGAAGAGGAAAAACTTCCTGCGGTTTTGATGCGGCTTTCTTGCCAAATGTTTTTTGAGTGGTTGAGAAACTGTGTGTAAGAAACCATTGAACCAGGCCGTGGTACAAGTTACTTTGTCCAAAATACCAAGAAACGAAGCTAAAATCTACCAAGAACGGAATTTCTTAGCTGTGAAGGAAATCGTTTTCACCTCTCCTGGTTACTGCAAGACTTCAGCTTCTTCACTGGACGTTGTACAGGTTAGATTTGCCTGAAGCGTTTACCGGGTTTTGTTAGGGAACGACCTTTCTAATCTCTAAGCTCGCCGTTTCAGTTCTTTCACAAAAGTAGAATGCTTGCACTTTTTGTCTTAAAACGTATGATGTGGCCGGTTCCTAGGACGTCTTGTTGGGTCCTTCTTCGCGTTTTATTTCGTGGTGTTCAAGAATTTGAAAGTTTACTTCTTCAACTGGTATTTTGTAATGTAGTCGCGATCGACGCCGGCATATTTTCATTCACTCGAGCTGAAGTTTATGTTAAAGTTTTTGACCTCGCGGCTTTTGTGTACATCTATTTCACTTTTACTAGTTTAGAAGTTGTTGTTGAGCTTTGCACTTTGCTTCGTTATGAGGTAATTGTATTGAAATGAAGGTAAAGAGTTTCAATCTTCGTTTAATTTTTGTCCGCCATTTTGTTTGTCCGAGCTCAAAGTAGGAGCTGTCAATCATTTTCAAACTAATAATATACATGAAAAAATTACTCGATTCTGATTGGCTGAGAGCAGTGCAGTTCAAGTGTAACACCAGTGCAAAAAGTGTAACACCGGTGCAAAAAGTGTAACACCAGTGCAAATTACACATTGTAATTCTAGATTATGATTGACTGAAATACAAAAGGAAATTTTCTAAGACAATGATATCACGTAAAATTATGATGAAGAGTTTGTGCAGAAGCTTCGAATGACAAAAAATGGCTTCAAGAAAGATCTTCCGGCACTTGCTCTGTTGAGAATTGTATTCAGCGAGTTGTAGGCTCAGACTCCAAATTTACGAACTATTTAATGAACTTACCGCGTAATTACGGAACGTATAATAAACGGCGAATCATAATGCCTGAAAGCGGTGAAGAAACTAGACTCAAATGTCCAAAAACAGCAGCAAGGCTGACCTAAAATCTCAAACCCGGCAAGAGAACACAACAAAGATGAAAATTTGGTAAATTACGACAGCGAAGTTCAAATGTACGCGTGAGCACATTCTGGGCCATGATTGGCTAATTATAATCACCTGAGGTTAAGCGCGCGAACTCAGTGCGCGCGGACAAAACTGAGAGGTGAGTTCAGAGTTCTCAAAGTTCTAAACATCGATCCTCGACGCAAATTTTTTCATGTTTATATTATTAATAAGTAATCATACGGTTCTCTCGTTCAATTTGGAATTAATTTGCACTTGTGAGTTTTTCAAAAAGCCGAAATTGCACTCGCCGAAGCGGCTCGTGCAATTTCAACTTTTTGAAAAACTCACTCGTGCAATTAATTCCAAATTGAACTCGAAACCGTATGATTACCTATACTAATTACACTTTTTTGCACTCAATTACACTTTTTTGCACTCAATTACACTTTTTTGCACTGATTTGGGATTAATTGACATGTTCTTAACCAATCAGAATGCAGAAATTGTTGGTTGTATATTATTAACGCGATTAACACTGCTTTTAACCAGATATGATAAAAATAACATATAGGATGAGCAAGAGGAAACTCAAAAACAGGTTTATCAGTAAAGGATTTAAAATCAAGAGAAACACTGCAAAAAATGAGGCGAATTTCAAGATGAACTTTGATTTCAGGTTGAGGTAAACTTTTTTCAAAGTGAGAAAACTAGTGTCCAGGTCAGCGCAGTCACAAAGCTGACTGTGTCCCTTTAAGTTATTGCTAATTTCTCCCTGCCTCGTCTTCTGCAGGCTCCCCCAGTCTCCCCACTTTGTTTGGAACGTGGTGAGTGTGGGTGACCTGGATGTGACCTTACCATTAGCAACGCGTACTCAGTTTCTTCCCGACACCACTGAAATACAATGAAACAGGCAAGGGGACGAGACAGGTCAACCTTAAGATTGTTCAATAAGTATCCGGCGTAATGCAATGATAAGTTTGTGAGCCGCGATGCGTGTATTTTAGGACTGAAGAATCTTGACGTTGCATGGTTGCTGTCAGCCCTTGTTGTGCACAGGAGCTGAGTATTGGTTTTAGATTTATTGTGTGCAATAGAGTTTTAAAATGAATGATCACTGTTGGACACACATGGAAATATATCAAACACGACAGGCCGTGTTTGATCACGTGTTCAAACCCTGAGAGGATAGTTGAAAATGAAACGCATAGCGGAGTATTTTTGACGAACATCCTGGTGTTAGATTTTTTATTCAATGGAAACTAAAACAAAGGAGAAAAGGAAGAAATAAGATCGTTATAATTCTGTGCTAATTAAGGGCGCGTTCGTTTGGGATATTCCGGAATAAGAATATATTCCGGCTATTCTGCTCCCAGGAGCAGAATAGCCGGAATGGAAATCCAGGTATTCCGGAATGAGAATAACTCCCAAACAAACGCTTTCTCGCATTATTCCAATTATTCTTATTCCGGATTGATCCCAAACGAACGTGCCCTAAGATCAGGTATCCAAACACCCACACGGTTATGATTTGCTTTGATTGATCTTGATGAATTATTATTAATACGTTTAAGAAACATAAACATATCTGTATCAGTTTCATTTCAATCGTTTTTTCTTTCGTGCCAAATAATTTTGTTATATCTCCCAACCCAAATATGTTTTTCGATTGGAGGAGAACGCGTCATGTGTCGTGGGGTTAAAACTTGCAAACTCCCCAGGGAAACAACAACTCGACTCGCACAACGACTCGCACGTGATCAGGTTGTGCTCCTTGAAACCGCGGCAGATTTGTGAGCCAGCCGGCGTAAAGCAAACGATTTCTTCGCAGTTTTTTCTAGTTTTGAGTTGGGAGGTACAACAAAACAACTCGCGGGAAGCAGTTAGTTTTGTTTCCCCTTGACCTCAATTTGCTTCACTTCGGGAAACATGGAGGGAAACAAAACTCACTGATTCCCTTGGGGCCAGTCATTAAGTGCTTAATTATAGGTAAAACTGATGATGATGATGATGATGATGATGACGATGGATGATGATGATGATGATGATGATGATGATGATTATGATGATGGTGGTGGTGGTGGTGGAGGTGGTGGTAATAGTAATAAAGGTTTTTACAACAAGCATACGCCTTACATATAATATGTTCCTTTTAATATAATTTATACAGGAAAATTATAATATAATGAAATTACGTGTTAAATAGCCATTGGTGAAATAAAATATATATAAAGTTGTTTTATAAAATGCAATTGATTGCAATCGATGTAATTACTGTCAATGCAGTAATTGCGCTTGATGCAATCCGTACCTACAATTTCAATGACCATACTTATTCATTAACTATTTCTGGCCTCGACCTAATTAATTGCATAGATATGCGACAGTGTGTTTTTAGCTTGTCAAGATCCCCTGTGTATATGACGTTAAATAAATTATCTTATTCCATCTTGTTTTGTCTTATCTGATTATCTGAGAAAGAACAGTGTGGAGTGCACGACTGTAAGATGGGCGACACGGATAAGGGATGGCACAGTGGTGAAAGCGCTCGACGCCCACGAATGTGTCCCCGTTTCGATTTTGGCCGGCACATGTGGGTTGAGTTTGTTGGTTCTCGCCTTGCTCTGAGAGTTTTTCTCAGAGTGCTCCGGTTTTTCTTCGCTCCACAAAAACCAACACTCCAAATTCCAACTCGACCAGGATACGGATCTGCATGAAAACCAGATAAGGCTGATGTGGCTTCCTCCCTCTTGTGCTATGGCTAACATGAGCTTAGGTCAACAACAGTAAAGGATAATTGGATGGGAAAGCAGTTCGCACTGATCAGTGCAATGCTGTATATCATCGTATAAAACTAGGGTAGTGAGTTAAATCAGAAGTTCATAGTATGGAAGACTTCTTGCAAAATCACACGCAATTGACTTATTAACCATTAGCGAACTTTTCGTGTGTAATATGGTCTAATATTCAAGGATGAATTATTATTATCATTATCATTATCATTATCATTATCATTATTATTATTATTATTATTATTATTATCTTTTTTGGGGGACAGGAGCTGCTGAAAAGAAAATCGAGCAGAAACTTGTGCAACCCACACCCACCCGTTAAAAAAAATAATGCTCTGTCCCTAAACTAATTATAAAATCCTACAACTACACCAACACAAATGGCGCAATCTGATTAGCCGAGCTACTCAAACACTCTCAGCCATCACTGTACAGGGGTTGGAGGCCGTAAAATTAATGATTAGCGCGTTTAAACAGCTAAACTATAGCCGACAGATGTTATGTATAAAAATCGATATTCCTTATTTTATTTTAAAACTGAAATAAAAATGAAAAAGGAAAAAGGTCGACTCTTACTCTTTCGCTTGTTACTATTATCATTTCAAATGAGACAAAAGAGAGGAATAGCAGACTGCTTTAAAGGGTTATTTGGAGTGCTAACGCCTCAAAACTCAAGAACTCATAGGGAGGGATCTCGGTGAGGGATCTCAGGGAGGGATCTCGGGGAGGGATCTCGGGGAGGGATCTCGGGGAGGGATCTCGGGGAGGGATCTCAGGGAAGGGTGCTATTCTGCGTCTGCATTATGGATGTAACATCTAACTGTTCACTGAAACCTTTTCAGTCTTTTAAAATCTGCCACAAACTTCAGAAACCTGGCTCTTTTTTTTAGTTTTGGTCTCTTGTAATCATGACCATTTGTTTACAGTCTAGTTCCGTTGATTAAAACTGGACATTGCTTTCGATGGATTTGGGGATAATATATCACGAGTGAGTAGTTAAATCAAGGCCTGTGGGATTCCACGTGCGAATTTTTATTTTAGCTTGTCATTTATGTATGCGAAACGATTTCCCACCAAGCCAGTCTTTGAGCATTTGCTCTAGCTTCAAGTTTGATATTATTGCGGAATCTATACTCTACCTAGCTTCATCACTACAGAGTAGGAAACCTCGAACCTCGCTCGATCACTCGCTCCATCATCGATCACTCAAACCTCAACGGGCTCCTCGAGTCTCAGTCAACAGAGCGTGAGGTCAGTCGAATTAAATCTCTAAAGACGTAGCGTCTACAAGAACTGTAAGCTACAAGGTCTTATGCGTCCCATGGCCCAAAAAGGACCGATGATGACGAAGAGTAATTGAATAGGCCTTTTGCAGCATCCGGTCACATGGTACGGAACAAATTATGCTGAGACGCAGATAACGCAGTGGGACTTCCAAAACAAAGGAATTCGTACCAATCCAGCCCGACTTTCCTTTGTTCTGAAAGTCCCACTGCATTATTTGCGTCCCAACTTAATTTATTCCGTACCATGTGACCGGATCCTGCAAAGGGCCTATTAGTTTCTTTCTTTCTTTTTTTTCTTTCGTTGTTTCTAAATTGTGCAATTTAACTTTTCGAGAATGTCGATCATCATCTATCTACATACAACCAAGTCAGTATTAATTTTAAAAAAAACATTTAAACTGTTTTATGCTGTCTTTCACTGCTTGCTTGACCTGTGTAATCTTCCAACAATAAAGGATCGGGTTTAGGGATGAGTTCAAGAGGACTAGAGTCATTACGACAATCCAGGCAAATCTATTTTCTATTCCATTTACAGACAGCACAGCGGGAATGACCCATGGAACATTGCAGGCTGCTAACGCCAACTGCACCCATAAAATGCTAGAAACTGACTTTTTGTATCTTGCTACGTTGAGTGGAAGCCCGCCTCTGTTTGGTTGTCCTTGTGGGACATGGTTTTGTACTCGAGCTTGTTGCTGTCGTAGTTTGAAGTGGATCCTCGTGTAACAGAAAGTTGAAATTACCAGAGAAAGTGTTAAGAAAATTATACCCAACGTAATGGTGATATCGCTTCGCCACCTCGAAGTTAATCCAAGAAGAGCAGCGATAAGCCAAAAGCAGATTATAACTACACGGACGCGATTTAATGTTACGACATGCCTGTATCTCAGTCCCAACAACAGGGCGAGAATTCTGTCTGCAGCAATTGCGGTCGACGTCATCGCTGATATAGAACACGAAACCCAGCTTAAGGTGTGGAAAATCAGGAACAGAGAGGTGTAATCCCTCTCGCTCATCGTTGTTGTAGGAGACAAGGGAGCCATCAAGCAGATTGCAAAGAGTGGTTGTACAATAACTCCAACGCAAAGATCAGTGACCGCCAGACATCGAAAAAAAAGTTTTGTCGGAGCATAAATAGAAGAGACTTTACGAAGAGCAATAAGGATCAGAGCATTGCCCAGAGATGCGGTGATGGAAAGAAAAATGTTCAAAGCTGAAAAAAATTGAAGTATTCCTGTCTGCGATAAGTTGAGTACTTGGTTTAGCCTGTCTGT
>JAHPZR010007054.1:45000-55000 GCA_019787425.1 Platygyra sinensis | reverse complement strand
AGCTGTCACAAAACTGATGAAAAATTTTAAGAGTTTGTATGGTTTTGGGGACGCTATCTCACAATTAGAGACGTTTGTATGGGTTTTGAGCCATATTTGAAGGTCCATAACTTGGTCTCTGTTCACCCTAAAAACATCATACTCGGTCAAATGATCAATCTCGACATGATCTTTCATGTGGTGGTGTCAGTTTATCGATTGGTTCAAATTTGAAACTCGCCCCAGTCCCTGTTGAATTTCGGAACGGCCTATTGTATTTTGTTGCAAGACAAGTTAAAGAAAAATGTTGCCCGTATTACCGGACCCCTTATATGCCTCGGATAAAAGTGTAACTATTTACTAAAAACCCTATTGATAGGCCTGTGTGGGCACACGGGAAAACAGCTGACCTCGGGTTACTCACTATTGGAACACTGACCAAAACTTTCACACGACCATCGGGAAGAGGTCAAATATAAAAGCCTAGACATCAACGTTTAGAGAACAAGAAATCAAAAAAAATTTTCCTTGGGAAGTCCAGACCAAGTTCAGTAGACAAACCCAGCTATAGTCTAGTCAGTTCTACGAGAAAAAAAGACCGAACCTTGAAGTAATTGCAACAGAATTTATTTTTGCCGGAAGTTATTCTACTGATGCCTATAAACTAGTAATAGTTATCACTAAAGCTGCCCCCGCTTTCTTTTATTTCTGCTCATTGAAACAAAAATATTGAACGTTATTGTTCTAGTCGGATACTAAAAAAAAACAATTGTCTTGATATGAACTCTTTTTTATATAAGAATATATTTTGATGTGACATCTTGGCCTCGCTACGAAAAGTGGTGTCCAGAGCACATGCACAATGTGCTGAACGCGATCCAGATCCAGAAACCAAACACTTGTACTTGATAGCCTAATAAATTCTAAATAAAACGAAAATGCCATAAGCTATAATGTAAGAATAATACAAGAATATTTTCAGCCTAAAATCGGCAGAAAAATAAGAATATTCAGTCTGGGCCGGAAAAATAACATCCTTAGAAAAGAAAAGAGTGTACGAGCAAACGTATCTCGAAAGCACAACAGAGGTGAAATGTAAACAAAAGTATCGCGTTACAGTCGCCATATATGCAAATTAGAGTCAAGCTTTTTGTCCTCAATGAAAACGCAGCAAAACATTTACATTTGGATCCCTGCCGTAAGATTACTCAGTGAAAATAAGCCATCCAAATAAACGAGATGCCAAAGGAATATTTCAAACTTTATTCCTCCAGAGCTAACATTTGAGAGAACCTAAAACATATCTTGCAATATCAAGAGAAAAAAACTGGCAAAAAAAACAGAGGTGTCAAACTCTGCAAATTACAAGCGGATAACAGCGGAAGCCACACAGAAATATGACCTCTAACGGCTTTACTCTGACGAAATGTCTCCCTGAAAACACAGGATTAGTGCTTAGCGAAATATTCAAAGATCCTCCGATCGTACCATACAAAAGGGGCAAAACTTCCTAAGCGGCTACTACACGTGAATGGGAGTCGCGCAGGCCTGTCACCTTATTGTTATCCTTGGGTAATTCTGACGATCGGAAGGTACTATACTGATTTAGCTATTTAGTCGCAAATGAACCACACTGGCCTCGAATTTCGATCTAGTATACTTCAGGACTCTCTGAGCTGTTTTTCCCCCAAAATCCATCTTCAGGATCTCTGAAAGCGTTTTCAATTTGTTTTAGATCATAATCTCGGCCATTTCGAAGCGAGCTAATTTAATCGAGCTGAAATAGGAATGGAGGCCGGCAAATACAAACGCTTTTCAGGGACGCTTGAACTCGAGATCTAAACCAAGGACAAAGCTCGTGGCAAAGACGCCGATCCCGCAAGTCCTCGCGCCCGTGTCCCTTTGCTGGCCTCCCATGAGCGTTTGCGGGAAAAACGTCGATCCCTTGCGGGCGTGCAAGCGATCAAATCGAGATTTTTTGCGGCTATATACCGGAAATACCTACATTCTCTCTTCTTCTCTCTCTATTACGCGGGGAGTCCTAAGGTGCCTCCTCGGGTTTTTGGCCCTCTGGGGCCAAAAACCCTGCGGGGGCAATAACATGTCAAAAGTCTACCAAATGTTTCGAAGGATAAAATGGTGAAATTACAGTTTTATGATTGAATTCTTTTTCTAAATTCAAAATGGCTGCCGCGCGATTTATTCAAAATATATGCGTAAATTTTTACAGCAAACAGCTAAAAACAATAGGCGTAATTGGAAAACAAAATGCGTGCACGTGTATAAATGTAAAGATTTGAACAACTTTTTGATCACATCGAAGAAATTTTATTTCGAGAACTGGAAAACAACAGTTTTCCTTGAATTAGTTCTCTATCAATAAGTATATATGTGTATCAGTGACTCTAAAGACTCTCGATTGTTTGGTTTGGAAAATTCTTGCTCCGTACAACTGCTCTGGACGATTCTCTGGCCTTCAAACTAACAAAGTTCTTCGCTTCACAAGACATTTATTTAGACGAGTATTGGTAGAAACGCATTGTTGGACGTCCAGAGTGGTACTTTAGTGAAAAATGTCGTGTGAAGGTAAAGTATAGATGGTTAAAGATGTGGTTTATCGTCCGGTTAACATCACACGATGGAGTATTGTGTAATTTGCAAGGAATTATCAACCAATGGCCTCGAAACAGTGGAACTTAGGCAAAAAGGAAGCGATGGCATCAACAATGCAAGTAAACTACGTGGCGACACACTCCAAACTTTTGCAGGACAGCGTGTACATCAAAAATGCAGGCAGAAATACTGTTTTACTGTTTTGTTTTGTTCGCCTCGGGGGGCGGTAAGATGAGAGACCCTGGGAACGAGGTTGCAGTGCGTTAACAAACGTACTTCAAATGCGTGGTCTACTTTAGTGGCGTTCGAACGTCCCCGGGGGGGGGGGGGTACTCCCTTATTTGGGCTATACGGGGACGTGCCGCTGGATAGGGTATGGTTTTTTGGCCTCCCTGTCCTAAACAGGGTATACAATTCGACTTGCTTCTGTTCTAAACAGGTTAGAACCTGTCCTAAACAGGGTACATTTTTTCGAGCCGAGAGACTTTAACCCAGACTGCGAGCAGTCTCTTTCTTTTCTTAGCCTGCGGCGCAGAGCCTGCGAGAAGTTGAAAGAGCATGCGATCGAGCGGCAGAAAAGCGACGCATTTTTTTTTCCAGACTTGTGCAATATCAACTGAGTAAACCGACATATGGTAGGTATAGTTTCTTTGTCTTGGATAACGTGATGAAAGAAAGATGTTACTGTGTCGCACAGACGTGAGGGATATATATTGATTAGGGATATTTTTCTCTGTAAAAGCTCTATTGATGCTTTAATCAAAATAAAATTAACCTCAAAAATAAGTTCCTCTTATTCATTATACAAAAATTGAAAAAATCATTCCTCTTTGATTTGCTATTAAAAAAAATCGCCCTTCTAAAGTTGCAATGACGACATTTTGCCACGGTATTTTAGAGCTTAATGCTTGACGGCTTTTTGTTTAGTTCAAGTGTAGATATAGAGACGCAACAACGTGGTTTTAGACGCTTCGAGCATGCTTTCTTCAGTTTGAATGACTTGTTAAACAGTGTAAATTCCTGTAAAACCAGCGAGTGTGCATTTTGTCGCTTGTCCTAAACAGGGTCTTAAAATGGAGGTTGTTGTCCTACACAGGGTAGGGTTTTTAGGGTATTTTTGTCCTAAACAGGGTCAGGATTTCAAACCCTCGGCGGCACCCCTGTACCCAAACATTGGTCAAGTACCCCCCCCCCCCCCCCCCCGGGCGAACGTCTCAATAGAAAACTAAGTTTGATCGAATGTCAGATAACGATCTGCACATGAAGTTGAACTAGCGATTGTAACCTGCGGCAAAACTTTTAATTAAGTATTAACATGTACTTGGACCGGACAAGACACTTTTCAGGAAACGCATTTGAATTGTCACCTACGAAGCAAAGCCTTTTCAGTACGGTATGTATGGCCACACTAAAAATTCAATTTCAGAGATCGACAATTCAGACAGTTACACTGTCACCAGAGCTCGAGCAGTCCGAAGTAGTTAAGATAGGGCACTCAATGCCGAAGAGTTTCTATTTCTTTCTTAGAGAAACTTTTTCTTCATGAGAAATCATATATACGCATATCTTTGAATTGACGTAATGAACTGAATAATGAAATCACACTAAAATGCCCGAAATCCGCGTCTGCCCTATATATATTACGACGCGTAGGAAGAAAGGAGCTATTGTTCTTGGAATAAACAGGACCTTCCTGTTTCATGCTATATTAACTTGTCACAGCTGGATGCTGTATTAGTACTCCACTGAGATCGGTTCTGTGAATTGTTGTCTTCAACAGCACTGTCGAGTACACCAACGTTTCAGGCAATTCTCAGTCCATTTCTTTCTCTAATAACTTTATTGTGACAAAAAGACAAAAAAAACACATTGGACAAATTGTGATTTGACACGAGGCAGGTAACTTACAATAGTCCTCTCCGATGATTCGCACGAATGAATAATTAACAATTAGACCCGTAGCCCGAAAGGGCTACGGGTCAATAGCCCATGAGGCGAAGCCGAATGGGCTATTGACCCGTGGCCCTTGAGGGCGAAGGGTCTAATTGTTTTAGTATCACCCAACTAGTCGGACAGAAAAGGCAGTAATAAAGTTAGCGAATGCAAGTTGAAGAAATATTTATTTGGGGGAAAAAACGAAAGAAAAACCGGCGAATTTCGCTACTCGATGACTATTACTATTAGACCACTAGTAGCGTAGCCAATCAAAATGCAGGATTTGCATTAGACCACTAGTTGGGTGATACTAATTTTGATTAAACTCCTTTGAATATCCGACCGTAAACATTGTAGAAACCAATAGGACAAAAATCCGGTTTCCGGTGACTGTTCCAGTTGTTCTGCGAAGGATAACAATGACATCGAATTTCAAAATGACTCTAAGCCTGGAATTCTCATTTTCGTTTTATGACAGGGATTTTTGACGTTTTGCTGTACGTTTCTTGGAATTATTGAATCACCTTTTGACTACCTGTTTCCACGAGTCCTTAACATTCTGAAGTCGTACTCATATACGGTGAGAGGAAGAATTATTTCGAAAAATGAAGAAAAGCCCTCTAGGAGTTCCTATTTATCAACCTGCCACGCATGCCTGTCATATGGCGGGAAAAACTTTACTGTCTTGACGTCAAAGTAAGTTTACAGGAAAGGAATTGAAGCCAGGCAACTTTTGTCGCTGGAGATGGCACTAAATATTCACGAAAAGGGATTTACAATTGTCAAAACCCTATCAGTTCTTCAAATGTGAAAAATATGAAGATGTTTGTGTCTCCAAGCTTCTAATTTGGCGCCAAATCTGAGTCGCCGGCGTCCGGCATGGCAATTCGCTCGTAGTTCGTCGAGTGTCGCCAGGTAGGGTGATAGTTGTCTTATTTTGAACAAAATATCCTGTTTCTCGTCAAACTAGACCCGGAATTCTCGAGTTAACTATTAGAAGAAGCCAAAGCAACCTTAGCATTGTCTCTATTTATATACCTGCCAACTTTTTCTGAGATATAGGCGTGAGATTTTTATCCTGGGAGTGCTGAGATTTTTGAAGACGACACGATCATTTCCGAAGATTCCCGAAGAAGTACGAAGTCTTCCGAAGACGTCCGAAGTCTACCGAAGTTGACGTTATCGAGAAAACGCTTAGCCACAAGGACCGACGTTAGCTGATAACATTAGAGCTATAGTTCTATAATCGGGAAGTTTTGGACTGACATGGTCATTTTTTAAAGGCAAATTTGCATACTGTGACGAAAGCGGAAACAGCCCTCGCATTTCCCAGTCCCAGTCTTAGGACGCGCATAAACGCGAGCTCGCTCCCAATGCTTTTCACTTCAAAAATCAGAGATCGCGAGGTAAGGTATTGTCATTTACTCATTTTACACATGGTTTTCGTTCCTTACATGCGTCTGAGTTGACATATTTTTGGAAATTGTGTCAAGCAAGACGGCAACAACTCACATTTTTCAATCAGGCGTGAGACTCGTGAGTTTTCAACCCGCAGGCGAGAGACTCACGCCTAAGGCGTGAGAGTTGGCAGGTATATATTTTTGTTACCTGCGAAGAAAAAGGCTATTATCGTGTCGTTTCGGTAGGACAGCTAAGTTTTGACTGCCGCTCGTACTGCGGGCTCAGCCGCCGTATGCAAGATCGCAAAAAATACCACTCAACTGAGCTAAAGTTGGAAAATGCTCAGCTCTTCCCTTTCGAATGGTTCATCCCTTATGTTTCAATTGTCATGTAAGGCTATGTTTTCTAAGATTTGTCGTATTCATTACAGTTCAAAGAAAGCTGCTAATAAAAGGAAACGAAAAGAGACATGCCATTATTTACTCTTTGCCAGATTCAGATTCCCGAGTGGCAAATCTGAGGAGCTAAATAGTTGAAAACATCTATTTAATGAGATTTTAAGCACTGACAACTCACTCATTACACTTAGAATCAACAAGAGGCAACTGCTGTTGATCTTAAGGTGAAAGAAAGATGTCACTCGTAGTTCATGGTGAGTAAAGTAGTTAAGCAAGAGCGCCTTATATAATTGATGGCATGTTATCACACATATTGGATCTTTCTACCATTCTTTTTCAGTTATGACCGGGTTTTCGTATTCGTTTTTTCTTAAATGTTGCGCTACATGTGCAACAAACAACAACATTAACAACAACATTGACTTTATTTATACAGAATCCAGAGAAAAGGCCTTTGTAGCCCGCAGTTAGCATAGCTATTCTAGGCGGGCTACCTAAACGTCCTAAACTGACACTGTATAAGCTCTCTCCACATCATACACACACACACACAACAATGTGTAGTTCTGCCAATAGTTTTGTGAACAATGAACTGAGAGAGCAGGATTTTCTCAGTTTGATTTAGAAGGAACTATTTCATTTAATTTGTGTTAGTCGTATAACGGTACGCCAGTTATATCATTATTAAAAGGGTGCTGTCCATTGCCAAAGACAGTTTACATTCTAGTTTCTTACTCCAATCTTTAAAGCAGTCCTTTAAATAAGCAAAATTGCTTCCTGGACTGCCTGCCAAATGCACGATTATTATTGTAATTAGTATTATAATTTATGGTGGCAAATAAAATGAACTGAACTGAAAATCAACTGAACCAAAAATTCTGGAACGTTCCAAACGGGGCACTGGCTGACTTAATGCTTTCGGCTCCTAGTGGAGCAAAGGGCGTCAATAATGCTCCGCCAGTGGCCTCTGTTTGGTGCCATCTACTTAGGTGTGCTCCAGGTGATGTTGGCCATTTTCATCTCTTCCGCTTTCAGTCGACCTTCTCCAGGTCTTAACTCTTTGACCCCCAAGGTAGTATATACAAGTCGTGAGTGGTTTTTCTCTTTGTACCACTTTTGACGTCATCAATTTGGATGTCACCAGATATTCTTGATAAGCAGATAGTAGAACTAGGATAGATCTATCAGCACAATGGTCGGTTTTGGATATCAACGGCATTATGATGTAGCAAATTGAAAAAGAACGTTATCGGTTCAGTGGTGCAAAAATGCTGGGAAAATGGCCCATTACCTAGAATTGATCAAGGTCCTATTTCTGCTATTTCTAGCAGGTTTTTCCCTTAATTAACACCCAACTGATTACGGCAGCCAGAAAGAATATGAAACGCAAAAGGTAGCGAGAGTAAACGGGCCGAAAAAGAGGACAAGTAAAGGGCAAGAAAAAAATTCGGATCGTCCGGCTTCCAGTTTTAGTGTCCTTCGCAGCCGTTTTTAGTCTCGTCACGCAACGAGAGGAGCGTTGCGTGACAAAACTGATTAAAAAACGGCTGCGAGGGAGACTAGCTTCCAGTGGGCTTCCACCAAATGGTGGCCACTTCTGGAGTCAGACAACTGAGCTGTTGAAGAAGTTATTCGCATTTTTCTGTTTCTGTAAACAGAGCAAATGGTGGGGTAAGTTTTCGAAAAATCCGAGATTTCTCCAATTTCCGGAATGACAACCATTCAACCAAAAATTCCGTAGTGAACAAAATGAAATTGGACGGTAATTAGGCAAATTATTACACGACTGGGCGGACAATCAAATAATTTGACAAATGCGATGACATACAACGACTACAATTTAAAGTGACATAACAGACACTTCAGAAAATAAGAGGTCTTGAATGATTTTTTTTTTTACGGCGAATTAAACTCTTAAAACTAATACCATTGCTTGTCACTATCTTTTACAGAAAACAACGTGAAGACGACAGTATCTCCACACGTGCACTTTTCGAGTGGTTTACTGTCATTGGAGAGCTTTGTCGAGATCTTGGATAAAACCCCACATGATATCAGTGTAGCAGCTGCTAAACGAATGATGCCCAACCTCCTGGGTCTTGTGAATGATGCTCATGAAGCTTTCCAAAATGCTGAATCCACAGTACAAGAGATAAATGACCAGCTGGACCACGAGCTTCAGGATATAGTACTACAGGAGAAAACTGCAAATGACCATCTTTGCAAAGCTCAAGAAGATTTAGCAAAACTGGAGGAAAGAGGGAAAACTCTAGAAAACGAGCGTAGTGATCTGGAACGAGAACTTTCCAACCACGAGGAACACCTCAGAAGGAATGAAAAATTTTTAGATGAAAAAAGGCAAACTAAAGGGTTCAAAAACAGGACGTGTCGTTAATGCAGCAACATCCACTGGTGGTACAATTTTTCGCGGAATCTTAACTGGAGGAGCTGAAGTTGTTGTCGGTGCTGCTGTTGGTGGAATGACTGCTGCAGCTATAGAGAAGGATATTAAAAAAATTGAGGAGGCCGTCAGCAGGGCTTCGGAACAGATTTCAAACACCCAGAGACGGATCACTGACAAGAAAAGAGAACTATCCAACTTGGACGATAAAAAAGCAAAGCAAAGGGAGAACCACAAGACAAAAAGCAAGGAGCTGGAAACGATCAAACTGCGCAAGGAGGAAATCAAAGATTCTCAGAGGCGACTTGGGAGATTAAACGAATCCATTAAACGCTGCGCGATGCTCGTGGGTACAACGACAACACGAGCAAACATGATGGCCATTGAAGCAAACGGCGAGTTACCTGACATAGAAGCCATGATCGTTCCCTTAACAGCAATCGCTGGCGATCTCTCTGAGGCGTCTCTTAGCAACAGCCGCTTGTTATACGGGAATATCGCCATGAAGGCGATTGGATGTAAGATCAGAGTAATAACTTCCAAAACACTGGAAGCTATTTCACCAGGTGATATGGATCAATGGTCATGAATGTCCGATTTCAAAGAAGTTTGAGGAAACAAACTGTGCAAGTAAAAATTCAAAAGGAAAATGTAAACAGGAGCAAAACACATTTAGCGCTAACAAGATATCGGTTTATCTAACATATTTGTGCTTTAGTATGCGCGTATAGACTCTGAGACCGAATGAACCCGCGGTGGCATTGAGCAAGATACAGCCATTCAAAAACTTAAAAATTTACTAACAAATGTACGGATTGCCAGACACTTGTCCGGAAATCCATACATTTCTTTGCAAATTTTTAAGTTTTTGAATGGCTGTAGTTCAATATTGGCCCAATTAACACGAAACTTAAGGATTTTGTAAAGCTCGGTGTGCTCTTTCTGAAATGGATGGGTCTTGTGTTGTTAATCCCATAATACACGGACTCACAACCAGGCCCTCACCGTATGAAATCCGGCAACGGCATTTAAGGGGAAACCGCTCATGCGTAGGAAGGTAGTTTTGATTTTCATTTTGAACATAGTTAATGGAGGGGACTGGTTATGAAACCCGGCAAACTTCAAAGGGCCGGCCTTTTGTTTGGCGTTTGAGGTTGAATTGCACCATCACGTGACATTGACCGTGCACAAACCAAAAATTAATTCCCAAACCATATGGCGGACACGAATGATTTGTTTTTCTTTGGAGACGATTTTGACGCTATTCTAGGTA